>JABWIB010000416.1:68038-81893 GCA_016617825.1 Platyplectrum ornatum
CAGTTAGTAATCATTGTTCTGCCTAGAGAAATGTGTGAATTCTCCACTCTCTGCTGACGATTAGTGTTTTGCCGATTTTGAGAATTCGTCATGACGATGTGTGGATGAATACAATATTCGTCAGTTAGTGAATTCCAATTTTGTATCCATTGTATTGGAAAATTCGTCACGGCGATCTGACATTGACGATCTGTAAACGTCAAACTAAATGACGAAAAAAAACACATTCGTCAATTAGTGAATACACATTTGACGAATTTGTCAGCAATTTCGTCAGACAATGACGAATTCTGCAATTCGTCAGTTACTGAATTCCCCCCCTGATCCAGAGTTTTATGCGGGCGCATGATGCGTCTGGTGTATCCATGCTATTCAGATCTGCATGTGATGTGTCCATCTCTCCTGCAGTGAAGAATGCGAGTGCAGAGGCTCCGGCTTCTATAGACAGTAGCATATATTTTGTTAATGCTNGCTTTCTATTGAACTACGCATGTAGCGTTGGATCCAACACAGGACACCCTTGTTTTACTCTTTGAAATACAGGTTGCACCATATGTGTTGATTTGTGCTTAGACCTTAGGGGATTTGAAGTTTTTACAATGACATCAGTGGGAGAAGTGCGGTATGCAGTATGGCATACCCCCGTATACACCCCACTTCCATCCCTGGTCTTAAGCCCCTTGAATCTGTTAAAAAGGGTATTTATTTTTATGTACTGCTGGAATTTGCNCCGGGCACCTGTTCATTGCTCTGCAAATCACTCTCAATAAGCAATGCTGTACTAGAAAACGTGGAACAGCTAGGAGGAATCAGATCAGCATAATAGGTAAAAGGAATTTGTAACATTTGCTTTTTCATAATAAAGTTAGATTTACACATCATTATATGTAGGAAACAAATGACAAATGTGTGATTTTGCTCTTCTCTTGCGTCATGCGTCTGAGCAATTGTTCCGAGGATCAATACAAGCAGCCTAACCTGTGAATAACCAGACATAGTACATAATGCTGGTGAAGTATGCACAGTAAAAAAGTTGCATAGCGTACAGACGAACATACCATTTTTTGGTGTCACTTTTTCTGGGGGAGTAAGGAGGAATTGTAGTCAGGTGACTATAGTAATGTTGGTTTAGAATATGTTTCAAACCTTGACTGTCATTTATGAAAGAACTAATTGCTAAGGTGTATAATAATTAAAGTGCACCAAGTTTAGGCTCCACCATTAAAACTAATTGTACTTTATGATAGCTGAACCAGCCAACACGCTATTATTATGTGAGAAAAGTGATTTACTGAACCGGTTGCTTTCATACTAATACTTTGAGTACCCTTCAAAACTGTCAAACACATCAACGAATGGTATTATAGTGTCTGTAAAAAAACGTACACAGACCCTTACCCATCTAGAGAGAGCCATATAAAGGGATGAAACTGCTTGTAAATGTATTACTTTTCTTCATATATATTGCAATATTTGACAATTTATTATAGATATGGGATCTCCAGTGTGTTAGAGTAAATATAATGCTAATTAATGAATAATTAGGGTCATTTAAATAGTACACGTGACCATTATGTATATATATATATATATATATATATATATATATATAATGATTACAGTAAATTAATACAAAACAACTTTTAATATTAAGCCATAGCTTATAATTGTAATGTTTGAATATTTTCACTCTGACTATTTATGGCCATCCAAAGTATAAACATTAGTTGAACTAATAATAGAAAGAGGTACATGAAGGGCATGGCACTATCAGCATCTCTTTCTAAATACTGGTCAATGCTGCAATGTGCAACCTTAATTATTATGACATATTTGCCTTACCATTTACCAAGTGATATGATGGTAAAGGGCCTTTTTTTTGTATCTGAACCATGTTCTTAAAGTAATAATCCTTATATATATTACGAGATACATTTTTATTGTCCCTTTACCATGCCTCCCAACTGTTAAGATCTCATCCTTTTGATTGAATGCCCCATGGGGACAAACTGGCCCAGTCAGGGCTGGCCCAGGCAGATTGGGAGGTGTTATTTACTGTCATTTAAATCAGGGCTTGAAGTGGGGATTGGGGGTATGGCGCTAAGCCCCGCTCCTTACATAATTCCATCCAGACCCGCAGTGCTGAGAGGACGGAGCTTAAAAAAGGGGACATGGCCGGGAGAAGTTCCGGTATGCCATGCCGGCATATACCGGCCCACTTTGAGCCCTGATTTAGATGAAAATACTGTAATAATAAGATCTTCAAATAAAATGAATAGAAATTACATTCATTACAACAACGTGCAAATTACTGCATCGTACAACAGCAATCGTTGTGGCTGCCCNGATGTGTACTCCATTAGACTAAATACATGCCAAGTGGGTTCTTTTCTTTTCCCCATAAAATGTTTAAGTATGAATAAATGTTATGAATAATGTCTTGAAATTAATTTAGTTCTTGTTTAGATCAATTGGAACTCAGAAAGATGAACTGTGTGAGTATAAAAACTTTTAGAATTGTGAATATCCCTAAAAAGATGTTCAATCTTTAAGCAGTTGTTAATTAAGTTATTATTTAGCTTTAAAGCAGAAATGAAACACATTCATACTGTGCACTATTAGTTGTTGTCACTGCCGGTGTTGTTACAAAGCCCCTCAAATCTATCAGCAACTAATTCATCTCCTGAGAGAGTACATAAGTTTTGTTTTCCTTGAAATCAATATACCTGTTCCCCTTGAACACCCC
Organism: Platyplectrum ornatum; assembly: GCA_016617825.1. Lineage (NCBI taxonomy): Eukaryota > Metazoa > Chordata > Amphibia > Anura > Limnodynastidae > Platyplectrum > Platyplectrum ornatum. The sequence continues at coordinate 70,785 of JABWIB010000416.1, forward strand.
TCCAGCCCTGCAGGGAATGTGCTGATACACACAAGCAGCGAAGGTTCATTTAGTGCTTGCTGAGAGATCTCTGTGTGTAAAGAATTGTACTAATGTCACATATCATACAGAAGAGGTAATGAGCCATTAGAATGCCTCCTAAACTCGATATTTTCTGTACGTACATTAGATCTGTTTTAACAGCTACAATCTCTCTCATTATGCTCTAATACGTTGTGCACTAATTAGTACTTTAAATTGAATAGATATGTAAATGTGAAATTAAAATGGTTTTAAAAGACACCATTGGCAATTTTATACTATAGATTATGTCTTATTGCTATACTTTATAATAAATAGAATATAAAGTTACGTGAACTCCTCTTTACAGTGAAATTAAGGGGTCTATTTAGCAATTCCCTAAAAAAATATATCATCACTCAACGCTGTGATCCTGCGGGATGAAGTTTCAGGATTTCCTTATAATTACCGGCTCTGTGATCTTTGGCTGCAGTGACCAGTGTGGTTTTTATGTTCTCTCTTGTGTAATCATTGTATGTTTGTTAGTTAATGGTCTAAATTTACTAAGCAGGGAGTTTGCAGGGGAATTGAAAAGTGGGGAAGTTCCCCATAGCAACCAATCAGATTCGAGCACACATTCTCCAGTATGTAAAATTTAACTGAGAGCTCAAATCTGCAAACTTCCCGCTTAGTGAATTTAGGCCAATGTCTTCAGCAAATAGATAGATAGTAGCCAGCAGAATTTTAATTAGTTGTTTTTAATTAGTTTTAAAACTACAGTGTGGCTCCCTGCTGTGCTGCGATACTCTTGCCTGGGTGCTGTGGAATGTTTCTTCAGACATGGTGGCACGTCAGAAGAAACATTCTGGTATCCCCACCAGGGTAGCAGGAAGGGCAGTGCCTGGGCACCAACGTGAGTCCGGCATTTCTTTCATGTTGGCACACNGAGTTTCCAGCTTCATTGGACAACATGATGGAAGGGGGACAATACGGGAGGAGATGATGAGCAGGTTGACAACACAGGAAGATGATGAGAAAGAGGACAACACACAGGGAGATGATTAGGAGGCGGACAACACAGGAGGAGATGATGGGAAGGGAGACAATGTACAAGGAAATGACGGGCACGGGACAACACAGGAGGAGGTGATGGGAAGAGGGACAACACAGGAGGAAATGATGAGCACGGGACAACACAAGAGGAAATGACGGGCACGGGGAAAACACAAGAGGATAATGGGAAGGGGGACAACACAGGAGGACATGATGGGCAGGGAGACAACACAGGAGGAGATGAGGAGAAGGAAGACAACACAGGAGGAGATGATGAAAAGGAGGGCAACACAGGAGGAGGTGATGAGAAGGGGGACAACACAGGAGGAGATAAGGAGGAGAAAGACAACACAGGAGGAGATGATGGGAAGGGGGACAACACAGGAGGACATGATGGTTAGGGGGACAACACAGTAGAAGATGAAGAGGAGGACAACACAGAAGGAGGTCATGGGAAGGGGGACAACATAGGAAGAAATCACAATGAGGAGGAGAAGATAGGGACAACACAGGAGATGAGGGAAAGTGCGATGATGGAGATAGAGAACTGACATGGGGAGGGGGAAATTATGAAAATATTGAGAGAGGGGGAGATGATTGTAATAGTATGGTGATGAATGGGGAGGGTGAGACAAATAATGTTAAAGAGAATGAGGAGACAATAAACAGACTGGTGATGTATAGTATTCAGTAAGTGACGATTTCTTTTGACGATATGTAATGTCTGACGAATGCTGACGATATCCATTGACGAAAAAAAATCGTCCGTTAGTGAATTCCCCCCCAGGTCCCAAATAGAGATAGACATATACTTAAAGAGGCATAAATAGTGCAAGCATGTAGTGAATAAGTCATTTGCACCATGGGTTAAATGTCTCTAATGGTTCACATCACAAGATTATAGAACATTAGAGATCATTAGAGAACACGAGTGTCATTCTTATCTAGATGCCAGTAGTTATAGGGCTTTATTTATGAATTTGATAAAAAACCTAAATAGCTTTTCTTTAGTAATCTCAGGCTAAAAGTATAATGAAGCGTTTTTCCAATAGACATTTTTTCAGCATTGTTATTTCATAAATGTGGAAGTTGAAGTTCATAATCCTACAAGTTCAAGATGTTGAGTAGCAGAGAGACACTTTAATATAATGGCCAGAAAGATGAACCGCATTCAGCTGACCCAAAATGACAGGTGGTAGGTTTTCATGTAAAAATCATGTTATGGATAAATCTCTAAATGTTTTAGACTGCAAGCTTGTAACAGATCTCTCTGCCATACAAGGGGTGTCCAAATGTTCTATCCCCCCCATCGGGGTGGGGNGGATAGCCGGGCCTACTGTCCCGGGCACCGACTATTCCACCACCCCACCCCCACCGGTAGGGGCTCGACTCCATGTATTACTGAGGTAATACAAATGGAAAGCTAAAACTCACTTAGGTGCCATTATTGGCATCTAAGTGGGATCATTAAGGCCCGTCAGCCGTCTGGAAGGATGCCGTGACTACATGACTGCACGACTTTGTGACGTCACATGGGTGGCCCGGGACATACAAATTCTGTCAGTCCTGGACCCGGCTCATCCTGGCGGTGACCCTGATCAAGATCATTCCATGGCCTTAAACTTACTCAATCACCTCAATTAATCACTCGAGAAGCACAGTAAGAGGCATTTCCCCATTGGCTAAAGGAGCCCTTGTGCCAACCGAATGGGAGATTTCTCCTGATCTTCTCTCCCATCATTTACACAACAAAAAAAGATATCTAGCAGCTAAGTCCACTAAATATGGGTACATGTTGGAGGTTTCGCAAACAATTATCATTCCAAACATACAGTAATGAGTGTTTAGAACGATATCGTGCAAGTGTGTATTAGACAATCACGAAATATCCCGATCTCAGCAAATCAAATGAGGAGTAAAAAAAAACTTTGTTGGTTCAGGCCTAAATTTACTAAGCAGGGATATTACAGGGAGATTTAAAAGTGGAGATGTTGCCCATAGCAACCAATCAGATTTCATTTTACATATGGAGATGCAGTTAGAGACAGAATGAAGACTGTTCTGTGCATGCAGGGCAAGAGTTTACTTGTGCATCCACATCATTGGAACATACTCAGTGGCTGTTTAACAGTTGTTATGTCTGTTCCGGCTGCCCACTACTGGCCAGGGCACCCTGATTGCATTCACAGGACAGTGGCAGCTCTGTCAAATGCTGACAAATTATTTATAATCACCCTGTCACTGCCAGAAGCTGCCAGCTTAGTGACTCCTCTCGGCTGGCAGGGAGGAATGACAGTCACCATGCCAGGACTATTACCAAGTTAATAGCAAGTAAAAAGTGTGTAGCATAGTAACCAGGCGTCAGTAAGCCTGTAGCAAATATGGGAAACATAGGAGGGAATAGAAATAATGTTTTGTAATACTTCCTTTAAACATTGTCATATTCCCTTATTTAGGGGTAGAGTACTTAGGAATGTCATTACTGAAGAGATCTGACATATTACTGCATACCGCCCAACTGTCCCGATTTTAGCGGGGGACAAACTGGCAGGAAAAATGTTTTTTTTTTTACCCCCGGTTTCCTTGGCCTGAAAAGGGGGCGGGGATTTGATGCAGGTGGGCAGGGGTTGGGTGTGTGAGGGGAGGGGCTAGGCGGGGTTTGGGCGGGGTTTAGCAGGGAAGGGCAGGGGGGCGGAACATGTCTGTCCCGCTTTCTCCGTGGAAAATTTTGGGAGGTATGGTTAAGGGTACTACATACTACCATTGGTTGCAACCTTATAACATCTTATATACTGTCTTTGCAGCTGATAAAACATTCCCCTCCTCAAACTATTCCATAGGGGTTCTCTTTCTTCCTGAGGACAAAAGCAAGTTTAGAAGTAAGACCTTGGCCTAAATTTACTAAGCAGGGAGANTNAAAAGTGGGGACGTTGCCCNTAGCAACCAATCAGATTCAGGCTCTCAGTTTCATTTTACATACTGGAGAATGTGAGCTTGAATTTGATTGGTTGCTATGGGCAACATCCCCACTTTTCCAACCCTGCAGTTTAGTAAATTTAGGCCATTTACTGCTATTTTATTCCGTATATTTCCATGGTTGTGTTTTTGTATTTATCATTTATTATATTTGACACCTTTAGTTATACTATCTTATTATTTTCTGAATTTCAGTGCGCAAATACCTATAGCAGGTGAATAATCAGAACTGGATTAAGGTGCATGTGCACTTGAATTTGTAACCCACTCCAGCCTGCCTTTTGTAGCACTGTATTTTACATTATTAGAAATGTAATATATCTTTCATAGTAATGCCTTGCTGCATAGCTGGTTAATTTAAATAGGGAGCTGAGCCATAGATAATAACATAACAGCTCCTTCCTTCCAATATGTTTTTTCCTTTTTCTCTTTGTTTAGTTGTCCAACTTCTTGATCTGCTTAATTTGATTTACCCATAATATAGATACACTAGAATATATATTATACTGGAAACCTGGCCTTGAAAAATAGCTATTTTAATCAGCCTTTTCCTACACAATGGTTTTAAAAGTACAGAAAGCCTAGTGATCAGTCATTATGGCAGACCTAAAAGAAACAATATATGGAGTATAAAGAAGACGTTGATTTCAATCCAGCACAAAAAGAAATTCACATTCTAACTAAACACATGACGTGGCTGTGATGACTATAAGTACTGTTGCTGTGGCAGTGACAAAAAATATTTACTTTACAAAGACAAAAGGAGATGCTGTTTGGAAGCAGGGCATGCAAGCTCGCAGTCACATGAAAGACTGAATGAAAGCAGATGGCGTTTTATACAGAATAGATATCCAACACAGGTAGAACAGTATTATTCCTGTAGCTAAAAAGGCCAATTAACTGTACATTTCCCTGTCTTTATCATTCACCTTTAATAATGTATATATATATATATATATATATATATATATATATATATATATATATATATACATCCTGATACTCCAGTCCTGATATTAATACTAAGTTAAAGTCCTATATAAGGTATAAAGATATTTTGTATTGGGAACTTTGAAACCACACACCTTAAGATTACCACAATGTTCTTGACAGGGCCATCAGGGGGGACAGCTAGGTCTACTGTCTTGGGCCTTGATGGAGTGCGGGCCTGGCGCCATGTCACTGTCATGCAGAGTTCTATCTGTATTTCCTCTGATGTCGCTGCATGTCTAAACTCACTTAGATGACAGTAATAGCAGTCTAAGTGAGCTCCTGGGCCTGGGCGGATGTCACAACTTCATAACGTCACATGGGGTGGTGGCTCGGGTCTTGGCCGTTCCGGGCACTGCTATGACTGACGGTGGCCCTGATACTTTAATTCAGCTCTCTAGATATGCTTTTCTTTTCCCTCCACTAAAATGTAAAGTGATTTATGTCATTATAACTTAATTTAAAGATAATGGAAGCAAAAAATGACAGGCTGGGTCCGGCCTCCACTCCTTCTCCCTTCTTTGCCTCACAGCAATCAGGCCATAGGGTGATAGTCAATGGAGTCTAGCTAGGGGCGGCGGAGGGGGTGGTGGTTAGGGTTTAGTGACTTTTTAAAATTCCCATTTTTGTTCCTGGACTTTCTCACTCTCTCTCTCTTTCTCTCTCTCTTAACCTGTTTTTTTTTCCCTTTTTCCTGAGCACTGTATTAACAAAATATATTCCACTACCTTTCTTTCATAAAAGCCGACATACTACTATCCCGGCTTTTATGTGCAGCGAGCGCTGCTGCATTCACACAAAGGCATGGAGGGCTGATACACTTCAGGCTTCAGCTATAAATGAATTTATTTAATGTAATAGTGATTAGAAATGCATTACGTGTCCAGTATTTCCTAATAATTCATATCGTGACAGGGTTACNGGATNTGTGTATGAAGGGAGGTTACTGGCCTGTGTGGAGTAAGCACTAGGGAAATTTTTTGTGTTTTTCAGGTTGGAAAACACTTCCAAATAGTTCTCCAGCGTCTGGTAAAAGCTGGTAATGGTCCCTGGGGTGGATGATTGGAAGAGTCCATCATCCATTAGGCCCAGTTNGGGTCTTTTGGGACTGGTGTGTGTGTGTGACCCTGTGTCCACTGTGATTGCTGGTACCACAAACTGTTATTTTGTAAGTTAGTTGTGTTAGTCAGGAGTGTTAAGTGAGTGTTTATTTTGTATTTTTGTTTTAGTCTGCTGAATAAAACTGGTCAGTTGCACTATAAAACTTGGAGTTGGTGTGAAATCTCTGTCAAACAACGTAAAATCTTATTGAAATGAAAATATGACATTATGGGGCCGATTCAATCCCGCAACACTGTATTTCTGACAGCAGGGGACCTGTGTCAGAGGTATATTTCAGCCTTCAACAGATAGTGGGTGAATAAATCCACAGCTCATAAGGGTGATGCGTTGGACATTACAGCTATAGCTCCATGTGTCTCATCACATATTCCATTTGATCATCATTTGGCACACTTAGTCATGTCTGTGTGGGTGGATTTCTGCTGCCAACTTGGATGTGTTGGGTANAAAATTCTGAACAAGTTAAGTACAGTCGCAAATCAAACAGGGAAACTACAGTCTGTTATGATAATAACTGTTCATTGACTAGATTATGGAATGTGTTAAATACCTTACTTTCACAGCTGCATTTGTTACATTTTCATTTTGCTGTCCATTTCTACCTTTTACTTTCTTTGGTAGCTATAGTAGAGGGTAAGGGAAATATTTTCAGTGACCCCAATTTTCATTTATTTATAATTCCGCTACAAAGTGTCCACAGCACTGTACAATGGTGAATATAGACAGACAGAATGGGTGGGGAAGAGGGGTCCTGCCCACAAGCTTAGATACTACAGGAAATTGCCAGCTGCCAATTAATCTACTGATATGTTTTTGGGATGTGGGAGGAAATTGGAGCACCTGGAGCAAACCCACGCAGAAAGAAGTGGGGAGAACATACAATCTCCGTACAGATAAGGTCATATCCAGGATTCGAACTCATGACCTCAGTGCTGTACAGCACTGTGCTATGATCTTTGAGATTCCTTAAAACACGAGAATCAATTTACAATTCACTACTTTTATGCATTTTAAATAAGGTGCAGGATTTCCAATGTTCCTAAACATTGTAATGTACTCTGCCTTATGATGTTTTACTGTGGTGATCCCCTGGTTTCCCCTACCCTCCAATCAAATGCCCTAAATTGTTTTCACACTGACGCTAAAACATACAAGGAGGAGAACTGGTAGGCTGAAACCATGAAAGAGGGGGAGAGATTGGAAAGCTGGAGACACACAAGGGGGACAGAGATTGAAAGGCTGGATACAGAAATGGGTGGCAGAGATAGGAAGACAGGAGACACAAATGGGTGGTGGAGATAGGAAGGCTGGAGACAGAAATGGGTTGTGAAGTAGGAAGGCTGAAGGCACAAATGGGGGGTGGAGATGGGAAGGCTGGAGACAAACAACAGGGGCAGAGATTGGAAGGCTGGAGACAGAAATGGGGGTGGAGGTGGGAAGGCTGGAGACACAGAGCAGAGGGAAAGACTGGAAGGCTGGAGACACATAAGAGGTGGAAATATTGTAAGGTTGGAGACACACAAGTGAAGAGATTGGAAGACTGGACATACAAGAAAGAGAGAGATTGGAAGACTGGAGATACACAATAGGAGGAGATAGACTCAAAAATACATGGGGGGAATAACTGTAAGATTTGCTTAAATTATTATATGCATAGCCGTTGGAAATGTGGGGGGCAAGGGGGAAGATCGTACCCAGTCAAATATGAAGTCGGTGCTATCCACATAATGACAGGCTGCACCCTCTAAGTCCGTATGACATACAGCCTTATGAGTAATCCATCACCAGTGACCACTACACTGGCCAGCAGGTTCCTGACAAATTTGTACAACTTTTTTTTTCTATTCTTTAATTTATTTATTTTTAATTTTTCCCTTCGGTAGTGCCAAAACACAAAAGTGTTTTGCTTCCCTCCCCCAAATAAAACGATGTCCCTGATTGTATGTCAGTCATTTGTATGCAGTGGGTGTTGTATCGGAAAATAGATTGTGTTGGAATGCCGATGATGATACAATAGGAGATACAAGAGGGAACAACCAGCAGAAATATATTAATCTTCTCTTCAATCCTTACATTTTCCTGTTGCTTGTGTAGCTGCTTGTTTTTGATTAATCAGCTTACAGAAGTGCAAAGACAGAAGCTGCTTTATTCTTATGTTTTGTCTGTCAGTGGTAATCTGTCAATAGCAGATTATTAGATAATTTCCTGTAGACACATCTGAACACCAAGCAGCACAATTCTTGTTGATGAACATTTATTGTACATATATCAGACCTGCTTACTTGCTAAAATGTCTGCAATTATTTGATTTCAGTTAATATTTATTTATTAGCAAGTTTTTGTATAGTGCCATCATATTACATCATGCTTTATAATTAGAGCTTACAGTATACATTTTCTAAATCACATATACAGCTAGACAGACAAATATGGGGGTTAAGTTGTAGCAGCTTATTAACTTACTAGCAAGGGTTTGCAGTATGAGTTGAAACCGGAGCACCCAAAGTAAACCCAAACAGACATGGGACGAACATATAAATGGTATCAACAACAAGGCACCCAGTATGACAAAACCAAGCGTATAGCAAATTTGAGAGGTGGGGGGTATGGTAATTGTATAGCAAGGGCTGTGTTAATCCATTACTTGTGATCCTAACGTATGCAACGTTTCCATTTTAAGGGAGGACGGAGCTGAAATTTTAAAGTAGGGGTCAGCTCTCTTAACACGGTGTGTGTGTGTGTGTGTGTGAGGAGAGTGTCCTTCTTCTTACCCACATGGCACAACACTCTAATTTTGGAACTGCTGTAATCAGACCTCCCAGATCAGCAGTAGCCGAGGTAAGAATCCAGTCCTTACGTTTTTCTATTGCAATCAGAAAGTTACTAAATGGAAAACAAAAGAAAAAGTAATATATATATTTTTTCCTTACCATTAAAATATGCAATTAGTGTTGAACTATACATGAATCAAAACCTATTTGCCTAGAACTAGTATTAGGAACATTATTAATGAATAGAATATACTCAAAATAGAATACAAATGGTATAAATATATAAAACTTTGTCACAACACTTTGTTGCTTTTTCTTGGGGTCCTCAGTAAAATAAAACATAAAAAATATTTTTAATGATCCCTTAAATGTTTTTGCAAGTGCAAAACAAAGAGAGCATTTATGTATTAAATCCAGAACAGACTGACAATTAATTATGGGAATACATGAAATGTAGCAAAATATGTAAAAGCAGATCAGATGAAGCTGAAAAACATAATGCTATAAATAGCAAGTCTATTACCAATATATTTTTGTACATAAACAAGAACAAGTTAACCACTTCCCTCGCAGGAACATACTTGCTATAGCCAGGGCCTGCCAAACATTTTCTGACTCCTGCATATGGAGAAAAACAGCTTTGCAGAAATCTGGGTGGATATGAAGGTCTGGATCAGGGCATGCTTGACCAGATCCAAATGCTTGGAAAATCAATTCTTATGCTGTCCAGTCAATGTTGAGAACTCATTAACACTAAGTAATAAAATGATTATTGCTTAAAGCACTTTGTGTCATTATAACAATAGGATCTATGGGCCAGATTCAGATTTACACTCTCATAACTTACACTCATGACTAAAGGTGGCCATCCACGTTGGTTTAGGGTAAAAAATCGGCCCGTGGATGGCCAAATAAAAAAAAATGAAACAGCGATAAAACGCCGAAAAACCTAAACATCAGTTGGATTTTCCGATTGATCAGCGATGATTGTTTGTTTTAAAAAAAAAATTCAAATACCTGTAAAAAAAGAAAAATAAATAAATAAAACATACTGACATTCCTGGGGTCNTCGCCNGGCACTGGAGCTGTGCTCCTTCTTGTGATGGTCCGGCGTCTCTGTCTTGTACGGAGAGATGCTGTATATGTGTGGCGCCGTCACACACATATACAGCACCTCTCTATAGAACGATATCGTTCTCGTGGATGACCAGCTTTAAGCTAGGCACACATGGTAAGATAAATTGTTCCAAATGAAAGATTTTTCAAACATCATTCGATATTCTTTGAAAGATATTTCTGTGTATATGAATTACTTTTCAACCGATTGGCCGATATTGTTGAAAAATCGTCAGCTAACGATTGCAGGTCTTAGGTAAGAAATCATTCCATGTGTACCCACTTGCAATAATTCTGCCGTTAAGGATCACTTTAGAAGCATAAACCAAACAATTATTTTTTTAAAAAGAAACATTTTAAGAATATCAATTTGTCGTCCATAATCATTCTGATCACAATTTAGAGTACATTCCGAGTCAGTGGTAACATATAGGTGATGTTACAAGCAGGTCAACCTATTCTTAAAGCAGGAACCTTTTGCTGTGCAAACCCCTTAACACCCTCACAGGTTTGCTTCACCTGTTTCTGACCCTATTCTAATTTACATATGAAAACATTGGTAAAATAAACAACATAAACATTGTCAACAATAGTCAATAGTATGTAAAGTCTCGATCTGACCCATACAAAGTGATGTCTAAAAAGGTAAGGAAAGATAGATAGCTATCGATCTTTCTTTACCTTTTTAGACAACAATTTGTATTGTACATAGCCTCATATAAGTACCTTTTCCGGATAGATATTTCACAGTGAATTATTATTTAATGTATGTTACAAGGAAATATGACAGAATTTATCGGTTATACGCATTATGTTGAACATTTCAAAAAGCCAAATGAAAANAATTGTTGTATCTCTTTCATAAGGTCAGAAATGACTAATGAGAGCCTCCTTCAAGTAAATTCATGGTTGCCTACTTTTGCTAATGGATTTCAGGGAGATTGTGACAAGNGCTGCACAAAAGGGGTGTAACTTGTGCCACCAAAGGGGTGTGTCCTGTGGATAGCTCCACCCATGGGTGTGTCTAGCGCTGCCATGAGAACTATTTCACAATAAAAATAGCAGCATCAGTATTTATTAT
>JABWIB010000416.1:85881-102631 GCA_016617825.1 Platyplectrum ornatum
CCCAAGTCCCGTCCATGGACTGCCCAAGTCCCGTCCATGGACTGCCCAAGTCCCGTCCATGGACTGCCCAAGTCCCGTCCAAGAACTGCCCAAGTCCCATCCAAGGACTGCCCAAGTCCTGTCCACGCACTGCCCAAGTCCTGTCCAAGGACTGCCCAAGTCCCATCCAAGGACTGCCCAAGTCCTGTCCACGCACTGCCCAAGTCCCACGCACACACTGCCCAAGTTCCGTCCACGGCCAGTGCAGCCCAGGCCGTGGACAAACCCAGACAGCGCAGGCCAGTCTGCGGACAAACCCAGTCCCATCCATGGATTACCCAAGTCCTGTCCATGGACTGCCCAAGTCCCGTCCACGGCCAGCGCAGCCCAGGCCGGACAAACCCAGACAGCGAAGCCCAGACCGCGGACAAACCCTGTCCCGTCCATGGACTGCCCAAGTCCCCTGCATGGACTGCCCAAGTCCCCTCCATGGACTGCCCAAGTCCCGTCCACGGACTGCTTAAGTCCCATCCACGGACTGCTTAAGTCCCATCCATGGACTGCTTAAGTCCCATCCACGGACTGCTTAGTCATGGCCACGGACTGCTCAGCCCAGGCCGCAGACAAACCCAGTCCCTTCCATGGACAAGTCTTGCTCCTTTCCAAGCTTGGCATAATTTCAAAACCAAAACCATAGCTGCCTTTTGAGAACGATAACTTACCATTTATAGATTTTATAAATTCTGAAGAATAAGAATGTAAATGCTCAGGAATCTAAAACTAAAAGTAGAACAATTAGATTTAATAGCTGGAACTTTGCACAACATTAAAATGTCCCATTTAGCTCCTGATATTGAGTTGTGTGATATCTCACTTATCTCAACACGCACCTTTCTCTACTTATGCAGACAACATTTCTGATATGAGAGGGGTTAAACTCATTTGCATAAACTGTGTTTCATTCTGACAGATACAATTACAAACAGCTTTTATCTATTCTTTTTGCTTTCATGTTCTGGCACTGTGAAGCATATCCATTAATTATTTTCTGCTTTCGTTTCACTGTCAAACAGTGGAAATCTAGTGATGTTTAATACGCTTCACATCAGTTTCTAAGGTGAACACAACAAATAGGTAAAAGATTAATAAGACAAATAACAGTACAACACTGAACAACATTTAAACTTGTAGATCAACATCAGCCAGTCTTCTAACACTCAATGTCATAAACGCGCAGATTACCTTTTATTACAAGAATCACAAGCAATTAGAGGCTGCTATATATAACAAACAGCTGCACATACTGCATTACATAAATAACTGTCTTATAGAAATGATGGAAGTTAAGATATCTTNCAGAACTTCTACCTATTTCTTCCTAGACTAAATAACCACACAATATTATATACCTAGAAGATTCTGGTATTCCATATGAGATATTTAAGGTTAAGGTATATTGAATATTCTTTTGTTAAGGTGTTTTGTGCTAATTGTATGCAGGGATTGTCTACACAAAGTAAAGATTCACATTCATTTTCCATAGAAAAAAAGACATTAAAATATATTTTTTAAATATTATTATTTTTCCAGTGTTATATAATAGATATCAAATATATAATGTATGGAAATGTGCATTGTACATTTATGTTGATAGATAAATCTTTCCAGATATCTATCTATCTATCTATCTATCTATCTATCTATCTATCTATCTATCTATCTATCTATCTATCTCAGATGCGTTCTTTATCATTGTATAACCTACACTATGTTTTTTGTGGTAAATGTCAAAAACATTGCAACAGCAACAGTGACCTCTAGATGCCTTAAAACAATACAGCATACTGTCTATAAAACAATACAGCATACTGTCTATAAACATACCTCCCAACATATGGGTGGCCGAGAACGGGACAAATTAAGCCCCGCCCCAACACACTCCGCCCCCGATCAGCCCAAACTCCTGATTGCGGCATTTTTTGCTTTATAAATCATGTCGGGACATTGTGGAGGAGGGAGGGACAGCGGGACAGTCACCCAAAAGCGGGACTGTCCCGCTAAATTCGGGACATTTGNGAGGTATGTATAAAACAATACAGCAAACTGTATATAAAAAATTCAGCATACTGTATATAAAACAATACAAGGAACTATATATATAAAATGAAAATTGATTTAGATAAAAAATTATAATTCACAATTAAGGATTTGTTTAGTGTTTTTTTTAAGGATACAAATTACTTATTAAAGTGCAAAGGGTTTAAATGCTATTTAATCTTGAATACTGTTATATTGCTGTCTGCCTTCAACTATACACAATTATAGGTCAGTTTTATTCTGAGCCACTGGCTGTATGCCGTTCTGCATACAGGCCTGGCGTTACCATTAAACAGATGGGCAGCATGGATGGTTAGCACGTGTGCCTAACAGCACTGAGGTCATGAGTTCAATTCCTGGACCTTTGGCCTAACTTTACTAAGCAGTGTGATTGAAGGGACCAATCAGATTCAAGCTCTCAGTTTCATTTTACATACATGAAGATGTGAGCTCAAATTTGATTGGTTGCTATGTGCANCATCCCCACTTTTCAATATCCTGGTTATCTTCCTACTTAGTAAATGTAGGCCCTTATTTCTGTGGCGTTTAGATGTCTGTGTGGGATTCCTCCGGGTGCTCTGGTTTCCTCCTGCAACACAAAAACATACCGGTAGGTTAATTGGCAACAACAAAATTGTCCCTAGTCTATGCATATGTGTAATTGCCCCTATGTATCATTCTGCATAGAATATAAGTCTGCGAGCAAGGCCCCCTTACGCACCAATTCTGTCTGATACAGATTGTAAAGCGTAATATGACAGCGTTATAGAAAAACCTGGTAATATATAATTAGATGATCTTAGGCATCTGATTAGGGCAGCAAACATTTAATGTGAAGGGGCGGTGGCGGAAGTGACACAAAAGTCAAATTCTTGTTTTGTTGGTACACGGGTGGCCGATGGGTGAGGATGGGGGTCGATCGGTAAAATATTGGCTTTGAACCAGTGGGTGAAGTGGATATTTGGTGGTATAGAAACATGGAAAATAACAGATGTGAATGGAGATTAATAGTTATTAAATGATGTGGAAAAGTGACTTTATGCCATACCCCTATATACACCTCCACCTCGAGCCCTCGTTTGAACTATTACACAACCCTTTCAAATGTTTTCTTTTTCAGTCACTGAGGAGCCACATGGTTATGCTGAGGTGCCAGATTGCACCATCCATCTAGATTTACTTAACAAATTTCATAAGTTTTGCTTTTAAATGAAGATGTCAAAACTTTTTTTTAGATATATGCTACAAAATGTTCTTTTAGCATTTTAAGTGAAGGCATCAACTTAGTCCTTTATTAAAATAATACAGTCACTGACAAGAAAATCTGTCATAGCTCAAGATGCCTATCTGATGAGGTGACAAAGGAATTTGCCACTGTTTGATTCAATGCAGCCACACAAATAATTTGATCGTTGTGTTATTCAGCCCATCTCAGTACAAAGCAAACAGGATTATTTTCTCAAGATGTCATTGTTGAAACCCATTCACACAAGGACCAAAGACTGAGAGAAAAGGATTGGGCATTATATATTTCTTGCATTACATTCACTATATAATTATAGTATATTCTCCTTCTTTTGGCAGCCACTCATAAACAAATGAATTTGAAATAGAAAGAAATAACTCGTTCGTTTTTTTTCTTTTGCGGTGATTGGCAGCTTACAAATGGGTGCTTCTGTTCTTTACGACTATTCAGTGCAGTATGCCAATTAGCAAAGACAATAATTAAATAAGCAAGCCCCCAGATGTTCATTATCAATGAGCAGATTTGTCAGAAAAAGTGGCATTAGTGCAGGCTTTACTCACTGGGAACTCGAGTTGTCCAGTTTACTTTACTAACAAAAAATGGAGCATTTCATCACTAAGGTCTTGTTAAAACTTGATGCTTGACAGACTTGCTTGAAGTTTCCCTGTTTATGTTGAGCTCTTGAGTGAAAGCTTTTGGTGACACGTGCAAACCATCTCCAAACCACACAGCCTCTTAGTAAATGAAAGAACCTGTCCAGAGAGATATTTAAAGGGCACAAATGATCTAAGAAATGAACGTATGGATAAAACAAGGCGAGCATGAATAAACATAAAATTACAAATATATTATTATTGAGCGTATAATATTCTTGTGTACTCTGCACAAGAGGGTTTATTCAGGGTAACATAAATATATAGAAAGAAAATAAAGAATAATAAAAAGAAATACACCTGGGGGGCATGTGCTCTCTACTGTCCGTCGGGACCCTCACTCTAGGACATAGTGGTACATGAAGCCCTGTCTGGTGCTATGCAGAGCAGCTGGGTACAGTTGTAAACAGCAAGTATTTTATTTTATCCATGAGCAACACCAGATGGCAGAGAATAAATGTAATAAAATATCATATGTTAAATATAGAGCAGAAATATAGAGAATATATATCAAATATGTATATATTCAAAAGAGAGGAAATAAATGTAATAATGTAATAATATTATTAAAAGTAATAATTAGTTAATCTTCTAATAACAGAGTAGTGTAGAGGAAGGGATGCGGGTGAAGAAAAGAATAAAGTAGAAGCTAATTGGAGAGAATAGTATTGGTCACCGGTACTTCACATGAATCCGCAATTGGTAACCGGGAGACACCAGATGAAGGTTGAGAACTGCTAATCTAGGACTATTGTCTGATGAAGGGCATTCCAGTTTCTCAGTTCTGACAAACACAGTAAGAGTTTGAAGCCTTCTTCACAGTCACCACCTAGATCTATACCGTAAGCTGCCCCCCGAATAATCAAAACACATCTTCCTTCTCGGTACCAGTGCTTCTAAAACATTACTGAGCCATGTGCACCCCTGAACCAGACATTCAACTCGAGTTCTCCTTACTCACTTGACTGGACTCTGCTACCATCAGCCTACCATAGACCTAAGATGACAGTTTTATCTCATTCGCCACTTTTCTTTTAAACTCTTGGGTCTTTGTATCTAGCAAGCAGCTGCCTACCACAGTCAAAGCTTTACATGTGTGCCACCTCCCTGGGCCTACTACCATTAGTGGTTAACTGTTATTATCTTAAGCAGTTCTGCTACTTCTCCTGGCTTCATTGTAACTGTTACATATTATATACATGTGCGTCTAGGGCCTTCATTTCATTTCATGTCACCTTTGCATGCTGTTGAGTACACATGACTGGGAAATCCCAGAATCCCATATCAATATATTGAGAATCTCACTTGGAACTCCTAGACACCATTCTTATTCTTATTAAGCGTATATTATACAACAATATTAAAGATACCCTGGACCCCAGCATTACATAGGGACCCATAAAGTTACAATCAGGCCCGAAATTAGCCGATATATGCCGGTATGACATACCGGCACTTCTCCCACTATGCCACGCCCCCTTTTCACTCAGACACTGGAGAGGGGAGCTTTAGTTAAAAATTGCGGGTGTGGAGGGGCGGAGCTTATGTAAGAAGGGGCAGGGCTTACCGACATACTGTCACCTTACAATCCCCACTTCGAGCCCTGGTTTCAATTCAAGATCCCCTCAGAACTAATCAGAAGTCATGAAAAAGACACATTTGAAACCACTTTAGTTGTTTATTTTACCAAATTTTTCAGTTAGCTTTCCATCAAATAATTTCCTTAATCAGATCTCTGATCCTGATATAATAAGGCTTTTCCATAGGTATTGAATTATTCCATTCCTTAGATACAATTGTATCCTAATATTGTTCTCCTCTCCCTCCATATGTCGTATATATGCATTTCTCTGCTATAGGGTATCTTAGCTCATATTGTACATATTGTACTGTGTTACTAGTATCATTGGTTGAGAACTCCTGGGCCTAAATTTTCTAAGCATAGATTGCAGTGAGATTGAAAAGTGGGGATGTTGCCCAAGAAAAAAATGAAACAAATGCAATAATTAAAAACCGAGAGGGCGGACGGCACAACCCAGATGCTCTCCTCTGTGGTTTTGAAGTAGCATGACATCATCACGGCGCGCCAGTACGTGATGTGATGACATCACGCCACTACATCATTCACCGGCAGGGGTGCGTGGTGCTAGGTCTGCCTAGGGTGTCGGACAGCTAGCACAGGCCCTGGGCACACCTCATGGACGAAAATCTGATTGCCCTGAAACCAGCTCTATGACCAGCGCTATGATTACAAATTCCAGTTCTGGGCATAAGTAGAGATGATTTCCGCATGCACAAAAGCCCTTCCTTCAAAATAGAGAATGGGTTTCTATCTATAGATCTTCAAAGAAACAATACACCATAGAGCACCCCCTTGTGGTTTTATTTGTTATAACTTTTCGAAAATAGTAGAATGGAGTACGTTAGACATATGCTGAACATATCTTCACTCCTTTTAATAAATTATTACAGGTGCAGCTGAATTATGGAGTCTATGAGCCTCTCACAGTTGGGCCTATGAATTGTCTGTTTAGCTTAGACCCTGGAACTCTCTATACACTAAACACATTGTATTGTATTAATCAATGTCATATATTGAAGCATTGCTTATGTTTCAAAAAGGATGCTTTTATATCCATGGTGAAAAGTAATTAGCACTGCCGCTTCATAAATGCTATATAAATAAAACGTAGCTTAGATTTACAAATCCGAGTTCCTTACTTTTCACGTTCTAAGCAAATGCTCACATATACACACAATCCAATGCACACTTGTCAGAGAATTATGCAGATCTTATTTTGTTTTCTAGCAGAATAACAAGGGCATTTAATGTTTTACCAAAAATATTCATCAGAAACAGAGGGAAAAAGAAAGAATATGTAAATGATGCGAAAAGTTTTCAAGCTGCAATTTTTTTAAGCAATGCAATGTTCTATTTATACTTTTATTTCCTTTATGTCAGTACTAGCTCACATACCTATTCTAATGATGGAAACTGTGAAAATATCACAATCTAGCAGATGTCATGGAAAATGCTAATGAATGGAATTAATATTTTTTGTTTTTCTTTACTGGCAGAAAAAAAATCATAATGATATAAATTCTCGAGTGCAATAAAGTTATGACAGCAAGATAAAACAAATCTTAAAGGAAAAGCTGTTATTAAAATTCCTATTAATTGCTGTTACATATTATGTTTTGTGCACTATTATTCCTATTATTTTGTACAGCAGCTGTAACATTTCTCAATGTGATTTCGTACTGTGCATGCTCGCAAATGAACAAATCACATTAACGTAGGGTCCTTGTTTGTAAGTGCTCTGCGCTCAAAGGGGAGGGTAGTACCCTCACAAGTATGCCTGGATCAAGTTATTATATATGAATAGAATTGTTGGTAAACTGATATAGATGTTAAGCAATCCTGTTATGATGTAATTATTGTAACTTATCTCTGTTCAATTATAGTTTTTATAACAATGATATTATATATAATATAATATTAATACATTCATATGTTGTAAATAAAATTGTACCTGAATGCAGCAAGTTAGATATTGCCCTTATCAGTATAATCCTTACTAGACTAAGCAATTATTTCTTTTAGTTCCAACGTATTGTTTCACTGAAACAATCTGTTTCATTCCTCCAGTAATGTGGACTAGAGTGTATACTGGTAATGCACAGCTCTAGTGATTTCTATATCAGCATGCTGTTAGGTTTAGTCAGCAATTCTGAGGTTAAAGTGAAAGCAGGGTTTAAATACTTTTACTGAATGATTACAATATCTATGATAGATCTAACTGTAAACACGACTAACGGAAGATATTCAGTCTGGAGTGTAGTCATTAAATGAGTCATTCCTGTAGTGTTAATTAAGACATTTGCAATACTGTGTTTAGAACTTTATTTTGAGTTAATTAGTTAATATATTTGAACTTCTACGGATCTGGTATGAGTCATAACATTGCAAATTCAATTTTATGATGACTAATAAATATATTGTGATTCAACGATAATCATTGTTTAAGGAATTAGGCTCTCTGTTACTGTAATTATGTTAATTAATCAATATAGTAAAAGTTATAATATTCTGTGTTAATTAACACATTACAACTTACAGGAACAAAATGAATTCTTAAAAATTCTATTAGATTTTGATGTGCGATAATAGTAGAAAGTAACTATAACAAGGCAAACAATAGTGTTTTTAACTGGAAGGCAAAATAGAAAACAACTTCGAGGAGAAGGATTTGAGCAATACGGCATCACTGCAGGATGCTTGAGGACAGCAAAAACAGGAGAACCACAGTGACTCACCATAAGGAAGTTGGAGGACGAATAGAAAATAAAGAACTTTTTCAGAGACNCCACCGATTGGGATCCTATCAAGATACCATTTAGGGAGTAACCATCAGAGCAGCAGCCCCTGTGGAGCCATTGCTGATCTGGAGACACCCAACGAGTGACTGCATACCTATCTACAAAGGAGGCTCAGGAAGGAGAGAACGCCACAAGACCGGTACCTTAATGTGAGTGGGTATTGGGGAATGGTTGTTTGATAAACATTTAATACCACTGCTCTCTGGAGGGATTTGGGTTCACAGAGATACAGTCGGAACAACTTCTACACTAGAGTACTAACCATAAAGAAGTTGGAGGACGAATAGAAAATAGAGAATTGGGATCCTATCAAGATACCACCTAGGGGTATTGTACACATAATCACTGGGATTGTTGAAGAGACTGTGATAAAAGCACTGCTGCTAGCAGTGCGGGTCAAGGAGTTTTAAACATTCTTTTGTGCATGTTTTGCTAGAGCCCATAGATGTCTCGGGCAATTTAGGGTATTGGTATTACCCCTGTTTTTAATTCCTTACCCAGCAGCCCCCCCCGGGGGGTTTCTCACTTGTACTACTTTTTGTTTACTGTGACATATGTTCCCTCTCAATTTGCCTGCCTTTTTCCTTTCTGTATCCCCATTTATTTACTGCTTAATAAAAATTATTGATGACAAAAAAACTATTTAAATGTGAGGAAAGTGCAGACACCACCACTGTAGAAGCGTGCAACCTTTGCGCATACGCTCAGACAGCAGGGATAAAGGCAGCCCTTTTCCCTGCGTCCTATCCAGTGGTGTGTGTTTTTGCTAAACCATGTACCTCTGGATAGAGCAGACACTGCAGTCACACATGATCTGGTTTGTGGTCTTTGTTTTACATGTAGTCATATCTATAGTTGTTTTTTGTATTGTATTGTATTCTTATATAGGAGACTTTGTTTCTGTTGTCTTATTTGTGCTCTCTGCCTTTTGTGTCCCTCTCTTACTTTTCTATTTTGCGCCTTAAGCTGGCCATATGTTAGAGCCATTACTGACCAAATCATTCTACTGAGAGATTAGTCCAGTTATTGCAGCAGTGAATGGTCAGATTTGCAAAATGCCTGATAATTGCCCAAGAAATGCTAGGGTCAATCACAAAATATATTGATCAAAAGATAACAATATTTGAGCATTTTAGATAATTGTATAATAACTCACAGACAGTGAGTTTGAACAAGTCATCCCCCTGTGACTAAAGGTGGCCATCCATGGGTCAATTTTTACCCGAAACCCATGATTGTCATGGGTTTTGGGAAAAAAATCTTGCCTTGTATGACCACATAAAAAAACTTTGAGAAAACAGCAAAAAAAAAGTCAACAAAAGATTTTCTGACTGATCTAAAAAATTTCTTCCTTTCTTTTCTTTCTTCCGATGCTCTGGCACGTTGTATATGCATGATGCTGTCTTACAAGATGAAGGCGCCGACACATTGGAAGGAGCTGGGCACCGCTCTGCTGCCCAGTGAAAATGGCTGTAACGTACGTATATATATATATATATATATATATATATATATATATATATATTTATTTATTTATTTTTTTTTCCATTGTTCCAGGTCTTCCAGTCTTTTCTATGGCCACCACAAGAACAATGTCGTGCTTGTGGATGGCCAGCTTTAGTCTCATCTCACTGCGACTTGCATGCAACTTGCTGCCATTTTATGAACGAATTACCAATCTCCAAATCGCCCCCATTTTGTGCGTGACTCACATACATTAAAACAATACCCTTACTTTCTGGTTTTAGCCATTGCGATTACTGAACTTGGTCATGTAAAGTGAGTGTGTGGGTCTGAGAGGTTTATTTGATAAAGAGCTTAGTTTGACAGTTGAGTGGGGTGAATGCTTTTGTCTGTCATTTTTTTCTTGTCTGGTTTTTGTTTTCTTTTAAACTTTGTCTTTTTTTTCACATTTTCCCTATTTCAGTGTTTGTGTGGGTGGGTAGGGGGGCTCCCAGGGTGACATTGGGGCACATTCACAAAGAAAACAGAAAACAATTAAAATTTCTTTCTTTTGCACAATGAACATTGCATTACTTACATTAAATGTTCTTATGCTTTGAATTCAAAGCTATAGAAATGTTGTTCCATTCACGTATGTTGATCCAACATGGATATTTTTTTATATTTATATCTAATAGAATCATGTGAAAATAAACATTTCTATTCGCTACTTACCTTACTTTAGTGTAAAAAAACAAAACCAAACATATATGGGTATTAGGCTAACACACACTCACACAAACACATGCACAAGTAAAGAACACCTCATGACGTTACAGCACAAACAATACATACATGTGACATAAAGGAATACTTACATGCAAAATGACTTGTGATAAGAACATTTCTAGCCTGACTTCATGACCGACTTCTGTGTCCCTGGTAAGATGGTCAACGACTCAATGACTGATGCACTAACATCTGGTCAAGGTTGTTGTAAGGCAGATTCTGGAACATACAGCAAGCCCACAAAAAAGACTGTGTGCCTCGTTAATTTGGTGGTACAAAGGAGTATAAGGATGCAACAGAGGGGTCATTAGACATGAGCGACACCCATATCCGGAGTCACCTGACAAATGAACAGAAAGCCAAAATTTGTAAATGTTTGCGTGATGATTTTTTGGTTTGCATCAAAGACCACCTGCACTTTTATAGAATGGAAATGGTGCCTGTTTTTGGTGAGGAGATTACCCCTAGGTCAGTGGTTCCCAAACTTTCTCAGTCGAGGCACCCTTAGGGTCTCCATAATTTTTCCAGGCACCCCTAACACAAAAAAATTTCCCATTTTTTAAGTTCATGAGTAAAATAGTGTAATGACTATTTAGGTAAAGACAGAAATACTTCAGATTGACATTAAATATTGTGTTGCTCCTATACAAGAAGTAAAATTGTGCTTCTAAGAAACACTTGCAACGTGCCACCATGTCGGGAAGTACATTTCGTGGCGCCCCAATGAGAGCATCGTGGCACCCCAGGGAGCCGCGGCACACAGTTTGGGAACCACTGCCCTAGGTGGTATTAGCGCTATATATATATATATATATATATATTCTTAAACTAATAGTGAGCTGGGACAGATAGCGACCAGAGCAGTGAAAATTAATGAACGCATGTTTTAAATGGCTTTTTCAGACATTTTCAGGATCTAATCCAGAGCTGAGCAACTGCCTGTTTCAAATATTATGCATGGCCCATGAATGATTGAAAAAAATAAACAGAGCCAAAAGTACAGAGGCTGCTGTTATAGAAGCTGTTGTCTCAGCGGCTATGGTTCTGACTGAAGCAGGAAAAACAGATGCTACTTTTCCCTGCATGCTGTCCAAAGGTATCTGGATCAACCAGAGACAGCGACCACCAGAATCTCTTCATCAGACCTGGGCCTAAATTTACTAAGCAGGGAGATTGCAGGGAGAGTGAAGAGTGGGGATGTTGCCCATAGCAACCAATCAGATTCGAGCTCTCATTCTCCCGTGTGTAAAATGACACTGAAAGTTTGAATCTGATTTGTTGCTATGGGCAACATCCCCACTTTCCAATCTCACTGCAATCTCACCGCTTAATAAATTTAGGTCCTGGACTTTGGAGAAGGTAAGGATCCAGTCCGTGTCTGCCAGTGCCCAAGACTAAAAGGTGTGTGTTTTTTTAAATATTATTAAATAAATCTCAATATCAAAAATAAAAAAAACCTAATTACCTGGGCATTCCCTTACCTCTAGTTTCCATTTCTATTCTCTATATGTAGATATTTTCCTGTAAACCCTTTAAATATTTAAATTTTACAAATAATTTATTTTAAGATTTGTTATTCACTTATTAAGGAATACATTAAAATATCCATCTATGGCGTAAGCATTCTCACTGCCAGTAAGTACAGACTAATTTCTGTCTTTCATTACCTCTCACAGGACTCTCACAGGACGACAGCTGTCTGTTAATCCTTAGCCTATGTTGGGAAACTGATCAACAGATCATGTCTAAACACATGGGGCCAGCATATCTGGAGACTGGTGTGGTGTCCTTTCTTGTAGTGTGTACATAACTGCAAAGATATATTAAAAAACCTTTCCTCATATGGTAATTTTCATATGAGATGGAAATGATTCCCATGAGATTGCAGGGTATTGGATATACAAGCTATGAAACTCAATAAATGTGTCAAGGTTTGGCTAGTTAAACCTCCAGTGAAGCTCCAAATATTAATTTGATATCAATGTATGTGTTCCAAATATTTAAGCCTAAAATAAAAATAAACTTTCATTTCATATATTTGACATATATATCCTTCAATATTCTGTGACATCAATGGAAGTGAACCTGTGTAATTTGAGGAGGCAGGGGAAATCTGCTTAATCTGCTATTATTAGCATATTACTGGATTTGTTCATTCAATCAGGGCTTGTTAATTCCCTATGTACCACAGATATGATATATATGCTGGGCATCTGTAATGCAGTAATACAAAAGCTTAGTTAAGATGCATATGAGGAACATTGTTCAGGTCTCTCTTTACAGCTATTAACAAGTATTAGGCTTTAAAGCCATATCAAATCATACAACAAAAGTGCCTGCATACAAACTTGCAATTGACAAACTACCACTAGGTGGCAGCAAATCAGATCTTTGGATATAGCTGGAGCTGTTTTATAATCTAACATTTCCTTCACAGAGAAATATGACAGTAGCTACATAGGACGTTTCTTGATGGTTCTATTGTTACCTTTATATGTTTTGCATATCATGTGCTATATATTTATATACTCATTGTACTTTTATGCCATTTGATATAGAATACACAGTGCACTCTATGTGGATTTAGGACCTGATTCATCTTTTTTTGGCGGCTGCCAGATGCGCAACAGCGCAGCTCTGAATAGAGCGCAGGGAGAGGGGCATGCCTTATGCCCCGCATCCCTGCGCTCATTGAAAAAACGCAGAGGCTCCGGATGCTGTACCCGGAGCCTCTGCTAATATGTACTTGCAGCGCTCGCCGGCATTCATAAATGAAAAAAAGAAAGAAATAAAAAAAAAGAAAAAAAAATTCATAAAAAAAACACATTGTAATGTTTTATTTATTATTTATTATATATTTTTTAAACTTTTTTTAACACTTAATGAGGCAGGTAATTGTTCATAGGACATTACCTGCCTTGGTCACTCTGCGCTAAGCCTGCACCATGTCCCAGCCTTGCTAAAGGCGCACATGCAAATGAGAAAAGGGGCGTGGAACGTCCCTTTTCTCATTAGCATATGACGTAGTCGCAGAGGCTTTGCGCCGGACTCCGTGCCATTCAGAGCCGATGTGCGCATGCAGGAGTGTCCGAAAGGGGGATTATTTACGGGGTATGTTGTAAGAAGGGTAACATTTTTCTCGCTTTCCCCTGGGTTGTTGAGCTAGGGAGATTGGCAGAAGAAATGGCCCTCTCGTCAGGCCCTATTTTTCAAGCGATAATTATGGATTAATTTAGTTAAAGGTATTTCAATCAATTCTGATATGGGGGTTATAGTGGCTGGGATGTGTTGGGTAGTATATTTCATGAGTTAGGTTCAGGGGATGTTGGCAGCTGCAAATCTGCAAATACTGGTTATCGGTGGCTGAAGTTAGCATGGTTAGGGTTATAAATGATATATTTAGATTTTCATTGATGTTTTAGCCACAAACAATTTGTTTATTTTGAGTTGTGTTGTTAACACAATTGCCGTGTTCTTTGTGTGAGCTTTGCCCCAAAGGGTGATACTCATATGACACTGGGGACATTGCATTGCCTTTTACTTGCCTCATCAGTGGACCTAGAGCTGAGTGTCCAACAGATATAAGAAAAGCAAGGAAGGTGAAGCAATAAAAGTAAACACTATAACAGCTTTCAATTAGTAGGATATGAACAGGGAAAGGACTGTGTTCTGAATACCTAGAGGCTGTAATATTTCTACAAGCAAAGTGTGGTAAAAAGCAGCAGTAAGATCCAGGAGACTTAGAAAGGCGTTGTAACTTTCATCAAGCTGTGATTAAATTATTGACTTCATTAGGAAAGCTTTGGTGGCGTTTTGGGTATGAAAGTTTGACTTAAAGCTGGTAATACTGTATATTAGAGGGATTACCAAAAAACAAGACAAGAGTCAGAAATTCATCATGGCTTTGCCCACTGTTGACTTAAGCTGGCCATACACTATAAGATAAATTGCTCCAATCGAAAGATTTTTCAGTAGTGGGTAAAACCATGTTGAATTGCAGGGGGGTTAAATCTAATTTTTTGCAATCAGTATTANAGNTGAGAGATGATGTTTCCAGCACAAGTCTAATAACAGTGTAACAGTAACGCTGGTCAGTATCTGTGTGCAACATGCAACAATAAAGTATTCTCCCTGCATGCACACTTGTCATGAGTGCCTAAAGATCTGAATCTGGCCAACAATGTAAAATTAATTGTTTATTCTAAATTCTAAACAAAATTTATATTGTAAGTGAAAATAAATTTGGATTTATTGCAAAGAAATTGGACAAAAATATCCAATATCCCGCGGACTGCATTTAAGAATCCACATACCTAAGTATCAGAAACCATCAGCCCCCCAGGGAATCAGAACATTTGTGATCCAACCCGGCACACAAGCTCCCAGACGATGGTAGAGTGCTGTAGACTTATCGATATTTATAGTAATACACTGAATCTAAAATATCCAACTTTCGAATCAATGGGACCATGATTTCGCAAAGGTTAGAGATATAAAATAGGCATCATCAGCAATACCCCTGAATGCCTCCCATTGTTAATGATTTCGAATAAAGTGTTTAAGGGTGAGGTTAAACAGCAGAGGGCACAGTGCCAAATACCTCTGCCCATTCAGAAAGTGAAACTTTTATCCCATTTATCAATAGGTGAGTCGAGGTAGAAAAACTGAGCAGTGCTATAAAATCCCCCCATCCCTCTCACCATCAATGGATAGGGTCAAAGCACAGTATCAAACACCTTGTTAGTATCTAAGCTAAACAAGGCATTATCAGTCCACGGCCGTGGTCTCAAATGTTACCATGGCCATTATGGCAGCCCGGATCCCCTTTTGCTGAGTAGCAACCCTTAGTGAAACCCAATTCATGGCGAGTCATCATGGCAGGCAAATGGCGAGGATAGAAGCCAGTAGTGTAAAGTCACAATTGATAGGATGATAGGATCTCTTGTGGATCTCTGTCAGGTTTNGGGAGCAAGATGGTGTGTGCTGCGAAGACGCGTTTCGGGGCTCATCCCCTTCCTCAGAGCGACTCTGAGGAAGGGGATGAGCCCCGAAACGCGTCAGCGTTGGTGGCCAACGTGAGAGAGTTCCTAAAGTGCCCCGGATCCGGTTCCTGTACCAGTCGTTGTTTCCTGTTCCATCCAGCACCCGGGTTAGCTGATAGAAACAACCTGTATGGTACCCTCTTCCTAGGCCACCTCTGGGTACGAACCCTCACTTTATATTTGGTTTTATTTTTGTATTTTTATTAATTTTGTCTATTGTATGTATTATATGTTTGTCCCTATTTAAATTAATTAAAAAGATTATTTTTTTTTTAATTACCCATTATTTGTGGTTCATCCACAATCATACGGACAACCATTTAGGAAGACATACTGTCTAATATTGAATGTGTACTTAACCATTCTTATATTTTTCTATTTTCTTTCCGGTTCATCCCGTGTCACGTGTTATATTCTCAATCATCCCACTGAGAGGGAAAAGACTTTAATTTTTCTACATATGAACTTACAGACTTTCTGAACCATACCATTAGTGGACTAAAGGATCGGGACCTTCTACTATACGGACTTCCCTCCTAGTTAGTACTACTACATGTGTGGTATGCTTTAAGCCTTGCTTTTGATTTTGATCTGATTTTATATNTTTTTTTGGAATTGTTCATTCACTATTTGCGTTGTATTTTACTTATTGCATTAATATTGTGGTCAAGAAACTCCATTTGCTCGACAAAGATTTTGGGGAGGCAGGCTTTAGTGATTGTGCGCATACATAGCTGAGTCTACAGGGCGTGCCGCATATGCACCACAATAATAGTTATATAACATATTACATGTTACTCTTCTATTAAATTTCTCTCCACACATTACATATCACATTTTTATTGGCAGTGGTCATATAATAGAGTAGGAATCTGATTATCGTGTGAAATAAGTGAAATAAGGTCTGAATCTGATAATTCTGATAATCTGATGCATTCTGGGAAGCATAACTCACCCATATATGCACACTACACATGAAGAACCGGGACTTCCGTACAGACCTTCTGCAAACCCAGAGTTGCGTACAACTCTCCGCACAAATGAAGGTGTGACATTTAGGCGGTTGGGAGTAGAATTCAGGCTGAACAGTAAAGCTGGGTACACACGGTAAGATAAATTGT
>JABWIB010000416.1:129028-152615 GCA_016617825.1 Platyplectrum ornatum
CACATTTGCTGTACACTGTCTTCAGGTCTAGATGACGTGTATTTCCTTGACACATGCAGTACAAAAGAACACCGAGATTATGCTGAATTGTGTATAGGAGTTTCTCAAAGCCTTATGAGTGTCCATGTCTATACACACAAAATGAAACAGATTTACTACATAGAAATAATGTTAGTATGTGCTAGACTATCAGTGTTTGAGTTTATGGAATAAGTCAGTGTATTCATAGTATTCTAAGCTTATTTGCTGGAACTGATCTATGTATATGTACCTATCTAAACACACTATTTTCTGCATGGATAAATGAAAAACGGGTTAATAAATACTGCACATCATCGGCTGTACTGTAGACATTGTAAGAGATTTGAAGAAGGAAGCATTATCATCTCCACGGGTGCTACTGAGGTTACTAGCAATTATCCATGATTTATAGCGAATGATAGAGAAATAGGGAACCCCTCCAGGAATTTTAGTACAGGCCTGAGACATCCTCATGGTGGGAGGACTCTGCTGGTATTTCTGGTGAATGCGTCACCTCTGCGGTCTGGGCGGAGTTGGAGGGAGCTCATTGAAATTCTGTATGAGCCATACACTCTGTGGAGGCTGTTGCCTGCTGAATGACAGCGCTGTGTACAGAAGATAAATGCACTGGAAAATGAGATGCCTCTGCAGAGAAAGGAATAAATTACTTGTCTGGCGAAGGGGAGGAAATGTCCCCAAAGAGTACCAGTCACATTAACCCATTCACCTCGGAAAAACTCTTTTACATTTTTATACTTACAATTAAAATGTTTAACGTTGGCAGTGATCATTGAAACATAATGCAGCATGAATGTTCTGTTTTTTTTGTCCGCAGTCGCACATTTTTAACATTTCACTTTAGNTAGTAACGTAACAGCAATTCATCCATAATTCTGTGTGATACCCAACTCTGATTAAATGGTTTTTGAAGTAGTGAGTAAATTTAACCACTTCAATTGCTTGATTAATGTACCGGATCAGACAATTAATCAGGTAAAACTATTTAAAAGCCACTTTCAAGGATGCTCTGATTGCAAGCTCNAAGTCACTGGTCCTCCTTACGCATCCCTGTTGTACGGATTTCTAATACATGCTGCCTGTTAAAGGGGTGCAAGTGAACGATTGTGTATTCCAAATCTCAGCAACCAAGGTGCGGTAAAAGGGTTTGTGAGTGCGTTGTGTNTGTTTAAGTCATTATACATCTGCAAATGCCGTTTATATTACTGCTCTCATTTCATCATCTGCTGAAAATGGCTTCCAGGTCTGCATCCCCACAGTTTGCTAGCACAATTTAAATACAGATTGCATGCCACATCCCCCAGCTAAAGCGTCTGCATATAGATTGAAGTATTTGGTGAAAACACATCGAGCCTCAAGTGACATGTAAAATATATAACAGTGACCTTGTTTGTTCCACACAAAGGAAATCAGCATGTACATTTTATGGACTTCTTATACCATTACTTGATGAGAATGATCATCATGCAGTTANTTGCATACATTATAATTGCACTGGATAATGATAATGAGCTCTCTGACCAGTTGNTGGTGCAGTGAAAAAGTCTGAGCAGATCATTTCTCACACTGACTCATTAAAAAATGACTCATGAATAGTTTAGCAACTTCTGCAGGATTAGTGTGTGTTGGAACTTAGACGTTTGTTTAATCAATTTGAGCTCAAGGCACAATAATACATATTTTGCTGATGATGGTGGTCTGGGGTAACAATTTTGTTATAGATGTACATTGTGTAATGCATTACATAACTGTTGGATTTTTAGTGTCAAACAGTAGTGTATCAGGAAAATATAAAATGAAAGTTTAATTGAAAACTATAAAAAANNATTAAATAATAATTATAAAAAAGGCACACCTCATGGATGAGATCATNGCTTAAACTGACTAAGCNAGGAGATTGCAGGGAGTTTGAACAGTGGGGATGTTACTTTTACTGGACTTCGCCATAAAGCAACACTATCTCATGAGCTCCTTTTGTCACAGTGACTTAGGTGCTCATTTACTTAGTCACCACTGGTACGCCTGCGATTACAGGTGTGACCTCCTCCATTGGTCCAATCATCGTGACCACTGGTGATGTCAAGTTAAGATTCTGCTTCTGTCACCGAACCTGTTGCAATGTGTCTTAGGTTCATACCTTTATGTTGCTACCTCTTCTTTCTTCTGTTGGACTATCAATGGGCAGGTGACCAGGTTGGACTGTTGGGATGGGAGATCCAGAGCAATGTCCACTAATTCTGATATGCTGCCTTTCCAAGACATGCAGGGCTCATTCTCTTTAGCCAGCCTATTCAGTGAAAGGGGGATGGTTGACTCATCCTTTACCAGTCCATACTGGCAGATGAGGGAGGTACAGGAGAGTCCCAGCTGGCAGCCCTTACAAGCTCTCGCCCCATATTGACAGGTCGCACAGGTCGCACAGGTCGCGCAGGTCACACAAGGTCCCATATACACTTCTCCCGTTCTCATGGGTGGCGTAGGCATGGGACTAACTGATATGTCCAAAGATCACATTACAGTGGCTGGTTCTACTTATCCTTGGACCCNTTAGCCTTATTGTCCTGTTGAGTAGCTCTTGCAACAATTTCTCTACCCCCTAATCGAGAGATTCCCAGGGAAGGGCCTCTTCATCCAGGTTGTGCACTTTGTCTTCTGTTTCTGTTAACTTCAGGTTTCTTTCCATATAATTCCGGCCCATGTCCTGATCCTTCAAATTCTTTGTCTGTTCCAGACACTGCTCAATTGGTGGTTCCAGCTCAGATGACTTATTCTGTTGCTCCTTCAACAGACCCTGTTGCTGCTGCTGTGGTTCCTGATATGCTCCTTGTGGCTGTACATGATTTGGGTTGTACAGGACCACCGGGCGTCACACTCGCTCTTCTTCCTTCTCTTCCTCTTTATCTTCCTTCTTGTCTAACTCCTGTTTTCCTGATCATCGTCATGGGTGCTTGCACAGTTTGTGATGGGTGGCAGCAGGCGTAGGAGTCACTCTTAGTGTCATCATGTTGCTGCTGCTCCTTCATCTCCTTTGGTCCCTATGGGATCTGGTTCAGTCTACTGCTCATATACTGCATTGTCACACAGTACTGGGCGCACTATTCAGGACAAAATTGAAAAGGGGCAATATGTAAACATCTTCGCCAGAACAGCTGCTGGTAAAAAAGGCCCTTTTGGTTGGTAGACATAAAGGGGGCTCCACTGAGGAGTCCATGAGAACGTACTAGCCCAGGCCCCCTAACATTTTTACGTTTGCAGAGTGTTACCTTTCATACAGTCCCTCTGAATTTGGTGACATTTACACAAAGTCCTTATGGGGGATTGCGATTGTGTACTGACGCATGTGGAGCTGTGGTTTGAGGTCACGCAGCAGCGGGAGGATCTGGCTGCTTTCTTCTTGCTGTTTCTGTTCTGGGGCAGAGGTTTCCACTGCCCTCCTTGTGTTGCTTCCAGTCCAGAGTGGTCTCCAAAACAGGCACCAGGGAGTTTCTGCGTTGTCTGGGATTGATGGTTAATGATGGTATTCCGGAGCCTTTGCCAGTGTCTGCTTCCAGGCGTTTGTGGGAGCTGTGCTCGGTTGGGCGAGGCTGCGGCTCCACCCTGCTGACTGCAGACAGGCCATTTCTGTCCCTGTGTTGGAGCACCTGTTGGGTGCGGTTGCATCAGTGGAAGATTCTAACTATGAGTCTGTGCTCTTTTAGACTGTGTTTGAGGTGGACTTTGGGTGTGCGTTTTGGCTTTGTGAACTGGTGGTGGTGCCAAGTTGTCCCACACTACTGGTTTGCTGGCAGCAAACATTCACTTGTCTCCTGACACCCTTCAATATAGTATTCATCGGAGCAAGGCTGATCAATTGAGTAGGGACTCTGTCAGCTCTCTGCTTTCTGGCAGGAGGCATGTGTGCGGCATTTTCAACCATTTCTTTGTTCATTAGGCAGGGTTATGGAAACGAGTTTCCTGGTTTCCGTTGTTTTTGGATTGGTCAGTGGGTATGTCTAGGTTGCCTCTTTGGGTGGTTCTGGAGCTTAAGATGGCTTCTAGGTCTCAGCTTGATGTGTTTTTTTTTGCGATAGGTATAAGAGATGTGTAAAGTCCTGTTAAAATGTGTAACCCAATCCAATTTTAAGCTAATACAAAAGCACCCACAAGATGCGTAGTGAATACCAGCAAAAGGAAGAAGACTCAAATACAGTAAATGTGGTCCAATGCAAAAAAGGGTCCTCAACATCAAAAAGTGATCCTTGCTTACAGGATCAACAATATAGGCCACTTGCCTAGGCCGACATCTGATTACAGGAGGTACCAATGCGGTCAGTAATGAGACTGGGAGAATGGCGATCAAAGTGAACACCCACTCAGTGGCTCTTCATAAGTTGCTCTTCATTAAAAGATTGTCACCGAAGAACGAGCCATGTTCATCACAGACTGCAGAGAGAAACACACTCATTCACACATTGTAAGCGGAATTTCCACCACTCCCGCTTATTTTAAAATTAAGTGGGAAAAGAGGGGGGTTAGAAATAGCTAGGAGTTTTTTTGGGTTTAGATTTTGTAATACCAGAGAGTTCTTTGTGATGTTTCAGTTAGTTTGTGAGCAACAATTGGCAGAATCTCCACATTATGAGCAGCATATTGCAGAACAGTTGTTAATCTGTAATTGTACCTACATTTAGTTATGTTGTCCTCTGTATATTAGATGATCCTCTTGCATTATTTTATTACTCACCTAGAATTATCTAATCTTGGTGGTAATTATAATAATAATAATAATAATATATTAGATGCACTGCTTGTTTGTTTTAATATTAAGTGCAATTTTTTAGGTATTTTTATCTTGTTTTGTTTACTATCCAAATTTTAACATTATAATATTATTACAATATCACAACATAACATAACATAACATAACAGGTCACAAATAATACAGAGTAAAGTAGACATTTGTCTGAGTAAACATTAAGGCTTCAAGGAAACAGCAGTTGCTAAAGATCAGTCTATACTCAAAACAATATAACTTTTTAAGGTTTAAAGTGTATTTTCTTTATTTTATGTCGTTTGTTAGGCTCATATATGTATGGTTACCTTGTTAATAGAATATCTAACTTGTAAACAAGTTAGAATTCAGTATTCTAGCAAAAGGTGGAATACCAATAGCATATAGGTAAATAGATAAAAACAAATGCTGCATAGTTTTTTGATACCCTGGTATCGCATGAATTAAATATATCAATTTTAGGTTAGGAATATGTCAAGACTTACTTTTTTCTGTGGTTTACAAAATATGGTCATGTTGCAAATGCTGTATTGTGATTGGTGTACAGTCTGAGGAAAAGTCTATATAAGTTTTGTGTTGAGCGGGAAAAGGGAGCGCATGGTAACATCTTGACAGAGAACGAGAATGATTCACATGTTTGTATTGTGCCCCAGATGCCTGAAGTATGGGAAGATCCCTTTGCTCAATTTATATCTATTGATAGCCTTGATCTGTTATTGGAAGTTGGAAGAGCAGCCCAGAAAGCTACATCTCTTTGACGTTGACAGCAGGATGGCGACACAGGGAAACTTTTGATCACTGCAGGATAGTTAAAGGGGGTCCCCTTTATTAAATTAGAGATTAGCATACGCGAGGACNCACATGATTTTGCTGTGAAGTCATGTTACACCCTGGTATCACATTGGTTAAATATATAAATTTTAGGTTAGGGATATGGCCTGACTTGCTGTTATCTGTGCATATGCATGTTGCATATGCTGTATTGTGATTGGCGTACTGTCTGAGGAAAAGTCTATATAAGCCATGTGTATAGACATGACTTAAAGAGCGCAGGCTTAGCT
Organism: Platyplectrum ornatum; assembly: GCA_016617825.1. Classification (NCBI taxonomy): domain Eukaryota; kingdom Metazoa; phylum Chordata; class Amphibia; order Anura; family Limnodynastidae; genus Platyplectrum; species Platyplectrum ornatum. Next base: position 134,900 of record JABWIB010000416.1, read on the forward strand.
TCACTTAATATAGTAACCATTTATGTGTCCTTGGGTTGCATGTGTGTTATGCTCACCCTGGGTGTGACAGCTTATTTAAATGTTATTTCATGGGATTTTAAAACATTTTAAGCTTACACCTATACTTTTTTATTAATTGTTTTAAAAGTAGAAAATTAAGTCTATTTTTCTGTAGAAGGGATCATTTCGACAGTACAAGAAAGCATTAACNTTATTTATTTATTTTGAGGTTAGGTTTAGGGTTTATTATTATTTATTTACATTTTTTTATATTTTATTTCTGAGAATATCATAAATAAAAATATAACAAGTATTGATATAGTTTAAAAATTTATTTTGTGAAGAAATTAAGTGAAGAACAAAGAAATTAAAGATAAAAGAGAGAGAAATATATATTGTTCAAATGTTAACAATCAGTGTGTTATAAATTGATATTTTAGTTTTATACCATGTGGTGAATTGAAAACAAGTCATAATTTGTAATTTATTTGTGTATAAATTTTACCCTTATACAAAGAAAAAAGGAGTATTTTTTCTTTATTTATGGATGATTCTAACCAATTCATATGAAAAAAAATAATTTATCAGCAAAAATGGAAAGGGTGGTATGGTATGAATCTATTGTTATTTATTGTTTATCTACTGCAGATAAAACTGTATATCTTTTTTTCTTTGGAAAGTTTTCAATTGGATAATAAAATTGCAAAGAGTTNCCATTCTGGTTTTCTGGTTTATAGNATGNCAATCCCATAAGCTATGATATAATGTAGCATATACCTATAGAGAAGCAATGACATGGGGATAGAAGTCCTCTATAAAATATTTTATATAGCATTTCTCTATGGATGGCGTTAATATATTAATAGAATATGTAAATAATGTAATAGATCAATTTGAGAGATTTGAGGAAAATCTTCCTTCCAGCCAATTATGTTACCAAAAGATTTAGGTGAGTAATGCAGAATACGAAATAATTGATAAAATAGTCATATGGGAATGGTATAATTAAATGAACATAAAATAATAAATCAAATTGGTTAATCATTTTGTGAAAAGAATGATATACAATGAAGCATATAATGTTTTTTTTTTATTAAGACATTTATTGTCTGAGATTATTTTGATTGTAGAATATTATAAGAAAAAATCTGAGATCTTGGGGGATAAGTAAAATCTCTGATTGTTATAATTCTTTTAGATGCCCAAAAGGTATAGTGGTGTAATGAAGAATGAATACATAAATCAGGATTATTAAGTAAAGGAAGAAATATAGAATAAAAAAAATTTAATTTCCATTATTTTACATATTTTATGCCATGTATACCAAGTAGGCATCAAGAGGTTTATGAATATAGGTAGTATCTTTATTCTCTTTTCAAAAACTTATTAGATCAAGATTTGATGTTCAAAGGAGCTATTAGTGTAAATATACTGTTGTGTAAGTCAATCTATAAAGTGTCAACAATACTGCAGCTTGATTATATAATTGAAAATTTGGAAAATTGATTCCACCTTCATTTTTAGTACGCTTTAAACTTTTTAAGCTAATTTAATGTTTTTTTTGTTCCAAATAATGTGACAAAAAATCAAATAAAGAGATTTTCCATCTTTAGTATATAAAATTATTGGGATAACTTTGTAGAGGGTAAAGAATTTTAAGAAAATAAATAATTTTTATAGGAGGTGTTGCCAATTATTCCAATTTATTTTTATGTTAATTTGGAGGAATGTTTAAAGACTAAGGACCTGATTCAGAGTTTTAGGTCCACGTGTGCTCTCTATAGTAAAAAAAAAAAAAAAAAAAAATAAAAAAAAAAATAATGTTTAAAAAAATAAATAAAACAACACGCACATTTTAAATAAATAAATACTATTTTATTCATTTTTTTACACCTTTTTTTAAACCTTAATGAGGCAGGTAATTGTCCATAGGACAATACCTGCCTCGGTCTCTCTGCGCTACGCCTGCACCATGGCTTAGCCCTGCTAAAAGCGCACATACAAATGAGAAAAGGTGCGTGGAACGCCCCTTTTCTCATTTACATGGAGCGGCGTCGCAGAGGCATGGAGTCGGGCTTTGCGGCCGACTCCGTGCCATTCAGAGCCGATCTGCGCATGTGCAGGGCTGAATTAACCTCTAAAGGATTAAAGGAAGATAAATATTGAAATAAGGGATATGTGTTATAGCCCAATTGGGACCAAATTAGCGAAGAGCAAATATGTTTAATAGGTGAGACAGGTGTAGGGTTTTTATAATCATGGGGCAATATGTCTGGCTTGCACCTTGCCAAAAAGAGTTGTTTCAGGACTGGTGCTAGCTTTATGGATGCCCGATGCTTCATTTTACACATCAACTGTATCTCCTTACCAACCACACATGCAATGATATATTGATTCCTATTTACATATGTATAATCTATACCCATTTACATTCCTATTGTCTCTGGCAATGTACTGCTGTACATAACCAAGCTACACTGGCTGTGTCTTCTATTGTCCAGTTATCCCTAGTACTTTGTGATGCCCCACCTCACCAGGCATGGTACCATAGATGACCACGACTGCACAGAGGACTGATCCAGACTGATCCAGAATCATCTTTTTTTAGCATACAAAGAAACTACTTGACTATTTTTATTTCCCCTGTTTTGCAGTTTTCCCCATCACTGTATTAGCCCTGATATGTCTACATATGTCCTCTATGCCGCAACATTTAATTATATTTTGGTATGTATACTTGTTGTTGCGTTCATATTTGTGTACATATTTCAAGCATTAGATATTTGCCCTGGAGAAAATCAGATTTTATTCCAAGCACAGCATGCAATTTAATAGAGATTCAAAAGGTCTTAATCAATATCATGTTCAAATTAAAATGATTGCTGTATGTGTAATATGTGATTAGATTTCAGATTAACTCAGTGCATTCATGAATTTATCCTACAGATGTCTTTCAATACAAAACACAAATGTAGCATAATGGCTAAATGACTTATGCATTATATAACAAAAAATGAACCTTAGCGCAATAAACGTTGTCCTTCACAGACCATAAACTCTGCACATCCCGCAGATCTCAGGATAGACACTTGCATTATTCATTCCACACATAGCAGCCTCTTGATTAGTATTTAGTACGCTAATATAAATCTGGCTGCAGCAATTAAAACTTGGACATTTTTTTATTGTCATGATCTGGGTAAACGTTCCAGCTGGCATTTATCCTGTTGGACAATTGTGATGGATGTTTTTTTTTCTCAGTCCCATTGATGTTTGGAATAAAATATATATTTCTGAAGCTATTATGAGACACATTAGGCAGTAATAGCTACTGTATGAGCTTTACACAGCCGTATTATAAATAAGATAACATAACACATATTGGATCATCACTGAGGTCCCCCTGATAAAAACAGGGCCTGCTCTGATCGCTAAGGATGGGATTGCTGACATTGAAATGTCAGAGCACTTCAAACTCTAAAGTGGGGCCGATGACAACTATATTTCTACAGAAGCCCACAAGATATTTGACAGACAAAAACCTGTGAGTAAAATGCGGGGAGATAGGACAGAAACTGGTGAGATATTCTCTTTAGTACAGAACATTACATGAAATGCTAAAGGCATAATCTCCTTTCCAATTCTATCTGTCTTTTTATTTTTCCTATTATTTGTTGAGACTATCCTGCAAATTAGTGCTGAAGAGGATACGTTAACCTCAGCACAGAGTCTTCTAATGGGAGCCTGATGGCTTATTCTGAGGCACTGAGAATTGATTGCCTAGCACGGTGTTCGAGATCAAGAGACAAAGGAGATGTACAGGGGCGAGGAAAGGTAATTAAATTGTGACTGGAGGCATTGTGAGAGGCAGGGGTACGAAGACCTCCAGGACTACGAGCTGCCACTCAAAATTCTAGAATAGTACAACATAAGATTCAAAGCCCAGGCATAAAAAAATAAAATATTAGAAGAAGTGTCATATTTTATATTTCTTATAATTCATTCCAGTGCCTGGGTTAAAAGTGTTACACGCCTGCAATTGCTTTGAGGCTCCACCTGCATAAAAAATGCTTACTTGAGGCTTTACTCAATTAGTTCCTATTTTTCATTTAAGATCTTACTTAGTTATACATTTAGATAAAGGACTAAAAAGCAGTTACAACTAATAAAATAGATATAGTCCCAAAGAGATAATGAATGCAATTTCAGCAAGATCTGGGTCTAATAAGAAGATTTGACTAGATAAAAGAGGGCTGGATTATCCATAAGGAAATATTGGTGGTCGTCCACACCGGGCTGTTCTCTCAGGTCCCAAGGTCAAGGATACTCTTTACCCCTGGTGCCCTCAATCATGGCTGTGAGGACCAGGACTTCCAACATTGGTAAAACCCAGGCCTACCTTGCCTGGGCCCGGAGGCTCACTTAGACCCCATTACTGGCGTCTAAGTGAGTTTAGACATGCAGTAACAACAGAGGGAATAAAGATACATGGACGTGATCTATCTTATTCCCAATGCATGCCAGTGAAGAGTCATGACGCCGGTCCATCACTCTGTCTGGGCCACCTCCACTTGGGCCCGGCTGCCCCCCCCCTGATGGCGACCTTGCCCCAAATTCATATTGAAATATTTATTGTGTCACTGTTTACTTATTTTATACCACTGTCAGATTACCAGCCTTGAAAAAGCTGGGTTTAGAGCCAATGTGTAGAGCCCGGGAAATTGGAAGGGCTGTGAAAAAAGGTTCAGATGTCTTTTTTTGTAAAAAGGTTCAGATGTCTTTTTTGTAAAAAAAAAAAAAAAAAGCAGGATTTTCACTGTTCACATTAAACCCTGCTTTTTGCTACCAGTACACATCATTACTCAGAAAATGTGCTGTGATTGGCTGTGATTGTTTGTTTACATTAGTTGAGGGGGGAGGAGGGAGAGACAGGCAGTCTGGAAACAGCTGACTATGTGAGCCAATCAGTGCTGCACAAACGCAATGGGAGACGGAAGCCAGCCAACACTGACTGAAAAAGCCGGATAGGAGGACCAAACCCCTTGTTTTAAGCAGCCTCTGAACACAGCTTTCAGTAGCCAGCTTTTTGTACATGGAGCGTTCACACTGAGTTTAGAAGCTGGCTTTTTAATCAAAAAGACATTTGATTTGAGGTAATGTGAACAGGGTATTACTGAGCACTTATGTTTATTGTGAATAGGGGGGTGAGCTCAGGAATGTGTCCTCTCTTGGCTAACCATCTGTAGGGCAGTTAGAGATACGATCTGTTGAGTGCTGGCATGGTGCATGGTTTCAAAGGCTTTCCATCAGGATTTACCCCTCCAGACCCACATTTTGGGTCACCTCCATATCCATCCTCCTTCAAACACTCACTTTTAAATACTCACTTAGAGCCCTGATATAATATATGTATATTAAAACATGTGTACTGTTTGTTGATGTCCATCAGGGGCCCCAACATGTTAGTGTTACAGGGGCCTTTAAACTTGTTTGATGTTGAGGATAACACAACTTTAAACTTGCTGACATGTATCTTTGTGGGCCTCCCATTAACTGAAAACAGTTTTCAGACACAAACATCCAGAAGCAGAGTGCTTCTTACGCCAAAATGGAAAGTGATGAGAAACTAAATGATATAACGTTTATATTCCCTAAATCAGCATATACCTCATAGGCCAATTACACTATTAAGAAAATGGAAAAGTATTTATTTAACATTAAGGTTCTTTTGGGGTGCATAAATGAACTGTATCCAACCTAAAAGCCTGATATAACTACAGCTTGGTAAAGACAAACATTGTTTGTTGGTAAAATGTTTTTCTATTATTTTAAAGTTGTTTGCTCAAACATTACTAAATATCTAAAAAAAATTGCAGACACACTACACATTGTCCTACACTCTTTTTGTATCAATCCATGATATTTAAGAATTTTAATTATTTTAACCATATTTAATAATAATTAGATTTACTCTATAAACGCAAGTCAAATAAAATTGATGAAAATCTATGTTATGTATAACAATATTTCCACTATTGGCCTGATCCAGAATTACGTTCTGGCCGGAAATTTACACAGGTTCCCTGCATAAATGATGGCCAGTTATGTCGTTGGAGATCAGAGCGTAATATTTAAGGTAGTTAACACTTAAATGTCCTCAAGGCTTATATACGCTAGGGGAGGGAGGGGGAGGTACACCTGCTCGCAGATATGGATCCAGTAAATCAAGTGACTGTGTTGTTCTTCTTCTTATACTGCTCCACCCCTGCAAATCAACATCATTACACTTTATGATATTTACATCAGTCAAAGACATATGTATCAAATAAGATTTTGTTTCACAGTATGAATGTAATATGCTAAATTATTTCAAACATATTCCCTGCAATATTGCCATGGAAAGAGGCATTTATAGAAGAAATTGAAGGCAGCTGGTGTAACTGTATTGTGATAGTTTAAACTTTACCTACTGTGATATTTAATTAAGTAAACAAAGACTTCTGAACATCTGAGTAAATGAAAAAAAACAGAAAATAGAACATATTTTATGTTCTTGGCTGATCAACAAATTATCTGTATTTTATTTTCATTACAATTCTGTACATCATAATGCTTTATAGCTTAAATAAGTAAAAACTGTATTAGTTTTACAATTGAAAAAGGACAAGGAAAATGGGATTAAAGTTATATAACACATCTCCTATGTGAGTTTTTGACACACAGCTGCAAAACAGATGAGCAAATCTAATACTATTTAAGTTCGATACATGATACTACCCAGAGAAGTGGGAATTTTCAAGTGGGGGTATGACGCTAACCCTGCCACACTTGTATATGCCCCGACCCCCTCCAGACCCACAATTTTGTTCTAACAGTTCCCTTTCCAGTCCCTTTTATATAAAGCACAAGTGGGATATATTAGGGGTTTGGCAATGCCACATATTATAATAGTTAATAGTTAATACAGCATATAGTGTGTCATTCACAAACACCTAATATACCCTAAATATACTAGAACATACTCCATTCTCAGTCTAACATTATCATAACTAACCTAACACCAAATTCCTACAAATAAATGAACCTTTTTGAACTGGGACAACACCAATCAGGATGTATATGCCCTAGGCAGGCCTAAAACCACACACCCTGTAATGACNTCACGCAGCTTTAAAACCACNGAGGAGGCCNGCGGAGTTGCGCCATCCACCCTCTCAGTTTTTAATTATTGCAGGGTTTTATTTACATTTTTTATTTTACCTGAGTTCACCTAATCGGTGTTGCTATCTTGACTGTGTGGGCCAATAGCAGGGAGCTTACAATTGTTTATTATAATACTGTAAAATATACCGGCCAAAGGCAACTGAATTACCAGGATATCCAAGGATACACTGAGATCTCACGAGTCACATCCCACTCTCAAGGCAAGGGTCTTACCTCTCTGGAGTAAAGCTGGGTGCACACCTACTTGAGATGTGATGGCTCTTTCTGTGACAACTGCAAGCAGTTGGGACTATAGTCATATTTAATTGTATGATAATTTAATAAGTAATCCAAAATGATATATTGCTGGACCAGTGGGGACAGAAAGCTGACTAAATAGATATGGAGTGGACAGAAGACAGGACACACATATGGTGTGGTTGCAGAAAATTGGACACATATAATATGGATAAGAAGGCTTTACACACATACACACATGGCTCGACTTCCAATGAGCCTATACTCAGTGCACTAACTACAGTTGGGAACATCCTTGTCAAACCAGGACAACACAGCAACTACTTTTATTTAGGTTAAAAATGGAATTGTACTGTATGGGTTAATGTTCAGCCAGGCTACAGATACGCTCTGGAATAAACCTGAGAAATTACCCAGATGTATAAAACTCATTATCATACTGCAAATCGTCAGAGGCAATCCAGCTTCAATTAATTGTGCTCACCATTTATCACTCCAAGCTTAAAACATATTTTGATTTGCCTGCCAATATCTGGAAGACTGAAAATAAAAACGCTCACAATGCAAATTCCCCTGCAGACTGAGTCAATGAATAGTTTTGTGGAGTGCTGTATTGTACACAGAAGGCCAATAAAAAGGAAACTCGATTGATTTACCACATTAGAAACCTGATGGGTTTCAAAGCACTCACAATAAAGAGAGTCTAAGTGATAGAATCAAACCTTTACTGACCTCAGAGGACTCGGCTATAGATACCAAGGTTTATTGCTTGCTACTCCAAGGCCATGATGCTAACGTCTTGAAAATTTACTTAATATTGAATTAGACTCTTTCTCCATGTCTATTTTTTCAAATAAAACATGATTATGCCACTAAGTAAAAGAACTTCACAATGTAATCAGTTGTCTCCAAATAAGTTTTTTTTTCAAAATGTCTATGTAGAAGTAATTGTCTCAAAATGACAGAAAAGCTTGTAACCCAGTGCCAAAATTTAGGGAGCGCACAATAGTGACCTCTATCCACTTAAATTGGCCACCTATTGTATAGCGATCCTTAAAAACATCTCAAACAAACTCAACGCACAGCGAGGATCTGAACGCCACAAGTGTCTGCAAGTAGCCCCAGTATTAGGTTGTTCCTCTTCCTTTTGTAATCCATCAGGGCTTTGAAACATTTAGGTAAGGGGTTTTGAAAAAATAATTTTAATAAAATAGAAGTTAAACCTAAAACTTTACTTCTTAAAATTTTTAACAAGCATTTACATTTCTATTAAAATAACCTTTTTAGTGGTATAAAGTAGAATTATGTCTAATTCATTGTATGTACTAATATACAATCAGAGGTGGAACTANCTAGTTTTGAGGCCCATGTGCAAAATAATGAAGGAACAAAGGGAACTGAGTGATATATAGGACGAGAACTTTATATTATAAGTGATGTATTAACGTACACACTGTAAGTAGATAGGCAAAAGCAGGGGCATAACTAGGAAAGGCTGGGCCCAATAGCAAACCTTTCAACTGGCACCCCCTTCTCTATATATATCAAATAGGGGTCCCAAACTGCTGTAAAATACATAAAAATAATAATAAACACAATAGTAAGTGTGACTGTGGGTTGCATTTAAGGGACCCCGTCCTCAAAAGCTCTGGGCCTCTGACTACTGGGGAGCCTGGGTAATCCAGAAATGGGTCGGTGGACCCCCTAGGGCTTCGGGCCTCATAGCTGCCGCTATGGTGTTAGTTACGCCCATGGGCAAAAGCCTACCTTTTATTTTTGCACTTAATAAAATTTATCTGCACCATGGAGTGGCATTCTCTATTATGCACATACTGATGGACCACTATAACTGCGGGAACTAAGAGTGCACTCGGACGCCGACTGCATCACCTAGAAAACAGAAGGTGCGCACATGGAGGACCGAGCAGCAGCCAAAAAGAGGCACACCAGGGACAAGGAACACTACGTGCACTACACAATTGCAAAACAATGTGAGCACATACGTTGCTTGCAGTTTAAACACAGAACTTTAGGGGTATTCTGCACCAAGACGTCTCTTCTGTATTCTTGTCCTCTACTTCGGGCTCACATACCAAGCAGCCTTTNCNAGGACCATAGGAGACATTAGCCACAGCTGGAGCAGAAACAGAAACCCTCACATCGATAGGAGCAGCAATCCAAATAAGAATTGACCTACAGAACTGTAAGCTGACCATTGATAGAGTGGTACAGAGACTGCATGAACTGTTATGAACTCTTTCATTGTGAAATTGCATTTACTATAACAGTGTAACATATCAAGGTGGACACATTGATCTGTAAACATCACTGAAGTACACTTCATAAGCTTTCAAACATCATACTTGCAAACCAAGTTAACCCTGTATATACCCCTTTTACACAAAAAGAGTAGCTGGGTACCACTGATATATAGGGTGACACAGTGTAAAGCAGGAAGGAGTAAGGCTTGTTCCCCACAAAACCACAAAATACCCATGCAAAATGTTCTTTGGCCATTATATAAAGCACAAATGGGGTATATTAGAGCTTGGCAATGCCACATATTATAATAGTTAATGGTTGTTATTATTAATATATTAAAGTAAAAGAATTATTTGATCACTGTACAAAGTCCTTAATTACATGAATGAAAATCAGTAAAAAAAAAAACAACACATCAACACAATACAATATAGGAGAAATAAAGATTCTTAGAGTTATATATGCAGGTTATGAGATGTCATCTTAAAATTAAATTTTTAATAACTTTATTATTCCTAAACACTTTTTTATCCTAAAATTTATTTTCATCTTTTTGACGCATTTTCATTTCACATTCACTTCACTTTCACTCCATACACACCTCTCAATCAGTACACACACCAAACACACCTCGTTGCCAATTCTGCTTTTAACAAGCTGAATTTAGCTTCTAGAGTCAAAGGTTTTTTTCGCCAGTGTTTGCCGTGTTTATTTTGGTTTGTTATTTTTAAAAATTTCTTGTGTTAAGCTGGCCATCCACTACAANGATTCTCATTGTAATTGTGCAATTTTGAAAAGCTGTGTCGTGGATGGTCAAGATTTTTGCATTTCACAAATGATTATCTTTAGTGAACTTGTTGTTAACATCAATTTTATCAATCTGAATTCTCAACTGATTATTGTTTCGGGGGTCCGATATATTGTGTATGGCCATTACCAATATCACTATCAATGGGGCATTTCTTTTATGTTAGAGCCAAAGATTTTGAGGCAGCGAAACCGTTCAGTTTACTATCATTTTTTTGAGTGGAAAGATAATTGTTTTAGTATATGGTACTGATAATAACACGTTNGTAATCGTTGTAGTGGATACCCAGCTTTACTTTGCAGTTACTGGCAGAGTAAATGGGGGTGGGGACAGTAAGAAAACATAACACAGACAGATATAGAATGTGTAAAGGGTCAGAATAGCGTGTAAATGTGGTATATGGCTTCCCATAAATGGATGCCACTGGATACCAATGACTATGTATGATTTTTATACCTAAAATATTTTGGTAATGATATTTACTTCAAAAGGAAAATGATACAATTTATACACAAGAAACCAAAGTTGAATCACCACACAGTTACATCGGTAATGATTACTTCTTATTGTGTGTTTTTCAATATTGTAATTTGAAGCTTTAAAGTTTGTCTTTAAAATTAGTTAAGCAAATGATCTGCAAATTAGGCTAATCGGAACCACAGTCCATAATGGAGGCAGGTTAATACATGTGTGTAAAAGAATAGCATTGAAGATATTGATGGTGATGGGTTTTAAAACAAGGATATAACTGCTATTAAAAATATTCTGAAATGCAGCTTTAAGAAAAAATAAAAACATCCTCAATCAAGCACCTGTCAAATGTTTTAAAGTGGGAGATAAATAAATAAGGTTTGCNTCTTATACCCCTGTTCCACTGATAAAGGGGCTGATCCAGACTTTTGGAGTAAGGGTAAATCAGGTGTAGGTGTAAACCTGGGAAAAACACTGAACTGCCGGGGAGGTAAAAAAATAAATTATGTCTGCGGAATTAGAGTTGAAAGGTAAAGTTTCTTAGTTCAACTCTAATTTACAATTGATACATAAATGCAGTTTGTAAGTTGTGTTTGCAAAAGAAAAGTGTTAACTCAGCATGCAATAAAATAAGAATTCTTATTCACCCCTCACATTGAAGAATGGTTTTGTTCAGGTCTACATTTGCACCTAAAAAAAGGTGGAAGTGCAACTCTGGATCAGCCCCAAAAGGTTTATTGTGGNGTAAAAGGGTCCCAAGAAATTAAACCTGGGTTAAGTGATCCAGGTTTTTACCTGGGACTAATGCAGGGTTTNTACCCGGGTCGCTGCAGTGGAAAAGGGCTTTCAATTTAAAACATAACAATACTCTACTCCATTCAGTGGAAGTGGTGTCAACCCAGGTTCACCTTGAGTGGAAAAGGGGTCTTTTTTTTGACCTGGGAAAAATGCCGGGTACAATCCCAGGTCTGAACCTGGGTTCTTGGTGGAAAAGAGGTATAAGTGAGAACTGGCATNCAGTGGCAACAGAGGAAATGCACACAGAAAGCTTCCCCATGGAAGCTTTCTAATTGTATTCCCTGTCAGTGTGTGCTGGTCCCCCACTCTGTCAAGGCCTGGGACAGTAGGCCTGGCTGTGTTCCCCCCCTGATGGAACTCAAACTTGTGTTTAAATGTTAGATATGGGGAAACAAGCTCTGGGGAACTTTGGTTAATAGAAAAAGGTGTTGCAAAATGTGGGCCATCTTAAAGTTACATTTTACTAAACTATGTTTTCCTAAATGTTCCTATTATTTATATAGATTGGATAAACTAAATGGCACTGGTCCGACCTGCACAGAACACAGCCTGAACTGCTTCCATAGATCAGAGGATCAATTATTTGTCAAGCTGCTAGACGTAACATAAAATACAAAGTATAAGAGTTGTTTTCAAAACAAAACTTTAAAGCATTAGTAAAACATTTGACCACTNCAACTGTGTAAGAACACACACAACGCTTGCATTGTTTCTGCACTGTAATATGTGTTAGCAGTTTAACACATAGAAATAAAAGTTTGAAAAGATATACAAATTATTCAAAACATAAAATATTGCATACATTATAGTTAAAATATTCAATATTGAACACATATTATTGAATATATATATATATATATACCCACCCCCACCCCTCAAACGTTACAGTTTTTTTGTATTAAACAGCAATTGGCATAGTGTCCATCCACACATCATGTATCAATGCACACCTTAACAAAATAAAGACACTGACCATGGCTGGGTTTTAAAAGGGAACATAGCATTTATTAATAATATTGGGCAGAAGGATTAACCTATGGTTGCCCAATTTAACTTTAATGGAATGGGGAGCAGATGGGGAGTTTAGCAATCTCAATTTACCATGGGGTCCTCCATCTTGACCTCAACAAGTCCAGCCTCTTCCTTCAGCTAGCATTTACCCCCCGAATTAGACCACCCCAGCACCTGTAAGGTGGTCACATATAGGACCAAACTGCTAGGGTGTGGTGTCCCTGCCCCAATGGTTGTGATGCATTTAAACCTGGGTCACCTCCTTTCCATCCAAAACCTCTGGCAAAACCTATATGCTGACCCCCCACTGCTACCAACCCACCATGCACGCAACAAAACAACAAGAAAAGGGAGGGTAGGTGAATCCTGTAGAAGAGTGCCCTTAATCCCTAATTAAGCTCTTCCCATCCCACTCCTTCCCCACCCTGTGAATACCTTTAACACAACCCCATCACACTCAATTTAGCCCCATGACTGTCCTTTCTGCAGCACATGTCTGCTGTTAAAGAACCCTTGGTTCTTTTAAGCATGCCACCATCCTGCCAGACTGCTGGAAATTGTTCCATTATGGAACGCTGATCTGTGGGATCCAATGTCTTTAATGGAAATGCCTAGCCTAGCCAAGTTCTGTCCCTTGAACCTGACTTTTTAGCACTTTGAGAGTTTAAATGCTCTTTCTTCTAAAAGCTTCAAAGTTTTGAGAATAGAGTATAGTCATGACAACCGAGGAAGATTAGAGAAGGTGCAGTCCGGGAGAAGTCCTGTAACCGGAAATAAGAGTATTTGTTTAGTGCAGAAAAGAGTTGTAGATCCTGTGAAGATCTGAGAGAACAAGTTTGAATATATCTTGAGATGAGTGAGGATATGTATGTGGGTGCAGTCTCATTGATGGCATTGTGGGTTAGCAATGTGATTTAATTCTGTAAAGTACAGGCAACCAGTACAGAGACTGGAAGAGTGGACTAGCACTAGAAGAAGTTTTGCAAACAAACTTAAAATCTTAAAATGTTTTCTTATAATCAATCTGTAAAGCTTGCTTTGTGCATCATTCACAGTAAACAATAATGCTTGATTTACAATGCANAGCCAATAAGGTTAAATAGAAGTGTAACCAAAAACTAATGAGAGAAAATGAACACCTTGCAAAATACATTAGACGCAGGAAGCTGATGTTTATATTGTATTTCTTTCTTTTACATTTACTTTTCTAAGAAATCTATTATTTTAATAGCTATAACCAATTACCATGTTATATCAAAGCCAAATAATTAAGAATGGCTTGTTTACTGACTGTAATTCTACCGCCCTTTTAGCCCTCAATTTAAATTGTTTAGACCAGATCTAAGCCACCTGAGGCACACCAAGTGTTTTATGAAAAGTTGTATCATGCTATGAATATTTCTGTTTGAGTATGCTGACACTGCTAATCAACGGAGCCATGATTAACTAAGCATCAATTTAGCCAAATTCTGCTATTTGTTTTGATAATTTGCAAATCTTTGAATTTTCAAGCACCAACTCGCTATCAATTTGCTGGTTAGAGCTGTTTCTTCAAATTGCCATTTTCCGCATCACCATGGCGATTTCTATCATGGTCGACATATAAAACTTTAAATTTACTAAGCGTCAATTTGTTATTTCAACATCAAATTGCACATGACACATCACAGTCCATGTCTAGCATTTCTGGGCTGCACGAATTGCGCTTAGACCACATTAACTCAGGACACGCACACACACAGACACACAGACACACACACACACACACACACACATATATATATAAAAGTTTTTGTCCCGGCACTCACTCTATCAGATTACCTTGCTTCTGGTGCTGTCCGTGGTTGTAGATGCTGTGTCTGGAAGGTAGCACTCTGAAGTCTTGTAACTTGTAGCAAGAGTGATTTATTAACACCAACAGAAGTTACATTGTGGTCATTTACATAGTGGGGGCCGACGTTTCAATCGCTACTTTAGTGATTTTCATCAGGGCAGTGTACGTGCAGAGAAAGAACCGGTTCTTCCTCTGCACGTACACTGCCCTGATGAAAATACGCAACATACAATTTTTTGAATACCCATAAAGCTAACACATTAATGACAGGTGTTTTCGCAGAATACTTACAACTTAAAAGCTGTTATGTTTCACGTTTAGGCATGAAATAGGGCTCCTTTGGATCAGCCTGTCCACGCCCTCTACCACCCCTCGACACTACGCATGGTGAATTTGAGGTAGATGTCAATGGAGTAGGGGATGAATTTGTCCTTCCAGATGATGATGGTTGTGGAAACGAGGTGTGCATGTCCACATGCATTTGTTCAGTTATACACAGCAGGTGTATAACACATTAGTTAATCCAAAGTACAAAATTACAGTCAAATTACAAAATCGCACTTAAGTACCATGAGTATCCTATGTCTTATTTAAAGTATGGGTGAATAACAGAAATGCTGAAATGTCATAAATTACTTGCTTTCTTTATTCTTTGTTACTTATATGTTTTTCATATTTGTTATATGTTTATATTTGTTTATTACTGATTGTTTCATATCTTTATGTTATAGTTGAACAACCTGTGTAACAGTATTTATGACTAAGTACCTCAATCATTCATTCGGGTTGACAGAGTGGTAGGCAGGGATTTTATCCATAGGGTGGTGGCATCCATTCTAATTTCTGCTAGAATGAAAGCCTGACCACATCTCAGTACTTCAGCCAACAGAAAATACTGAGACTGTAATAGCGTTTTCAACACTATAGGCCTCTCTTCAATGTAACGTGGATCGGGGACCAGATCCCGACTTATAAATAAGAGAGGAAAGACACTTGTTGCAAATAGTATTAGAAAGGCGATGTTTCCTAGACTGAATCTGCATACCAGTGTAAAAATAACCTTTGTCAGTATCTATGTACAATAAGCAAAATCCATTTCCCTGCAAAAAAATAAAATACATTTTACTTATCTTCAGATTCAACATGGTTTTGCCCAGATGTAACTTTCAACACTGGTCTTGGGACTTTAAGAGCAGTCTGGTAAAGCTTTAATCCAAGTTGCATTTTTAAGTAAGAATCAGTTAAATACTCAATGCACTCTCTTATTGCAGTAAACCTATAAAAAATTGCAGAAACTATATAAACATTCAATCCAGTAGTAATTGTGGTCTGACACACAAGAAAATAATATTTGCAGACAAAGTTAGCTAGTCTAAATAAAGTGATCTTGTAGCAGCAGATCGGCACCCTCTAACGGCGCCAGGATTGACCACACTGCATCTAACCCCAGTGCATGCTATTTTATACTCACTCAGAAAAATTTACCGTAATTGATCACATCCACTGTTTGATGACTTTATTGATGATAAGAGAGTTAATGGTCCTTTGTTCATCAGGTAGATGGTAAACAAACAGGTTTCTTAAGTTGGGGTTCTAATTTACATTCTAATTATCAGACATGCACATTTAATATATATTCTATATAAACTCATAACTTGCACCCAATTTAATACAAGTCCAAATACATGATATTAAACAGCACATCCTAAGCTATAATTTGAATATAAATATAACATTCTAACACAGAGTTCCTGTTATGATGACTCATATAAAGATGAAATAGATGTGCAATAAGTTATCTGGAACAAAAAATATTTCATACATTGCATATTACTCTTGTGAACCAATATCCATCACTCTCCTACAATGGCTAATCCCTTTATTTTTATTGCAAACCTGTGATTGTGCTGGATGATTCAAAATGGTTACTATGTGCTTGGATCCTTTGTTTTACGTATACCTCACTACACAAACAGATGTGTACTTAGACAAAAATCCAGCAGCCAAANTATATAACTTGGGCTCTCCCATTCTTAAGCTGGCCATACACTATAAGATAAATTGTTCCATCAAAATATTTTTAAAACCATGTGGATTTGCAGGAGAGGTACATTTAATTAATTGCAATCAGTATTACAATTTATCTTATAGTGTATGCCCAGCTTTAGTTCTTAAATCTCGCACAGAAGAATAGAAAATGATAGGGCCACATGATCCATGATCCATCCGTGAGCCCAATTGTTTATTTAAAACTATGCTGACCCTATTTGATATTCAATTTAGTTTGATATTTAGAATATCCTTATAAGTGTGTTTAAACTCTACTTATTCCACCACCTTAGGTGTGTGGCTATTCNATCAGCTATTTGCATACCCTCCTCTACCTGGTTACATTTCTTAATGTGTTGGATGCTGCAATCATATCCCCCTTTCTCTTCCAAGCTGTATGTATTTAGTATTTAGTGTCTTTTTTTTTTTGTGTTCTTGGTACTTTGACATTTTTTGTTGAGTAACACATTTACCCTTTCCATCTCTAAAAATAATTAATGATTGAATGTTAAATTAACATCTAGCTAATTAAGAAATGACATTGTATATAATATAAATCCCATTGAATATAGGACCTCATTTACAGAATAGTAGTAAAACTATTTTTTATTATGTAAATAAAAATGAATAAGAATTAATAAAACCATAACTCATTATTATGTTCATTAAAAGTTAAATGAAAACATACATATTTCTGAATATTATTATTATGAGTATTATTATTATTAATAATAATAATAATAATAATAATAATAATGTTCTAATCAATATAGGAACTAATGTTCAGACTAAAGAGTCTAGTGACCCAAACACCTATAGGGCCTTATACCCATGAGTTCTGTAGCTGCCAAGACATTAAGCCCTATAGTTTTTTAACCCCTTTAAGACGCAGCCTATTTGGTCCCTAAAGACCAAGCCCTATTTTACACATCTGACATGTTACACTTTATGTGGTAATAACTTTTTAATGCTTTAACGTATCCAACTGATTCTGAGATTGTTTTTTCGTGACACATTGTACT
>JABWIB010000417.1:42341-54436 GCA_016617825.1 Platyplectrum ornatum
GGATATGATAGAAGAGATATAACCAGGTACAGGAGGGAGAGGGGGATATGATAGAAGTAATATAAACAGGTACAGGAGGAAGAGGGGGATATGATAGCAGAGATATAACCAGGTACAGGAGTGAATAGGGGATATGATAGAAGAGATATAACCAGGTACAGGAGGGAGAGGGGGATATGATAGAAGAGATATAACCAGGTACAGGAGGGAGAGGTGGGATATGATAGAAGAGATATAATCAGGTACAGGAGGGAGAGGAGGATATGATAGAAGAGATATAACCAGGTACAGGAGAGAGAGGGGATATGATAGCAGCTTTCACACATATCAAAGGGTGTAACTATACAGGTTCAGGAGTGGAGAATTATTCAGAATAAGAGATAACAGGAGAGTGTAATAACATCCTATCTGAGCTGGTAGAGTCTAACATAGTAAAACCATTGAAACAAGTGTCTAATTATCACAGGTAATAATAATTATTTATAAGGCTATCCTAACCCTTAAACTAAATTTAGAGACAAATAGGGAATAGGGTCAGTGTGGTTTTGAAAACTAGGTAGACCATGAGGAACAGCCTTCCATCTGATAGAGGCTGACGCAATAGAACAATTTAAACATGATGGAACAAATATCAAGATATCATATAGATTCAAGTTAGTACTTATTGGACTCAGGGTACAGTCGGTACTTGGCTTAGGATTTCTGCTGACTCTATGCTTTTGTTTCCGCATGTGACAGAAGTAAAGGTCTAGATCCGGTTTCATATCTGAAACTGATCAGACAATGGAAAATATACCACAAAAGAGATATAATCTGCAGCTGGCAATACTTAAGTGAAACCCACACCCGTTTATGCCTCACAAACTCTAAACAATACTGAACAAGTGCATAGAAATGTCAGAGTGACATCACCAATAAACTAAACTTTTACACACTACACAATAATGCCAGTCATACTCCGTTCACACAGAGGGCTATCACCCGGGTAGAGCGCTCAGTGTGAACAGTGCTAAAATTACTACTAACTACCCTGGTTCAGTGTGAACCGTGTTGACCAGGGTAGCTTGTGAATTACCAGGGTAGTTTAGCACTGTGAACAGGTTTAATTACCAGGGTAATTCAGATCCACAGCCTGAAAACCCTGCTCATTTAAAACAGATTTACCAGGGTCTGTGTGAACGGTGTATCAGTCAGCTGGTAGCAATAATCAGCGTAAGAGATATACCAGAACATTGCCAAAATCTATAGCAAATATTTACTAACAGTAAAGATTTATTAATACAAAGTCTCATTGTGTGGTCTAAATATTCAGATGATTCATTTCTGATCAGCAGTGACACAATACTCTGCTCCTGAGCTGTCACTCACTTGGATTTAATAGATTACCTGATGTTTGAAAAACATTTCTTATGCCAAAAAATTGGTTACNATAGTAACTGTCTTGAAAACTCACAAGGAAACATATTTTATTTTACCTAGTTTATGCCAGAATGGGTCATGTTGCAGAAACCGTACATATGGGAAAGGACCACTCTTATCCAGTGCTTGAATCTTCAGCCCTACCTTAAACTTTCCGCATATCCTTATTTAAAATGTAGGCAGTGCAGTCCATGTTTTCCAATTCAACTTAAAGAATCACAGGGAACAAAGGACCTGATTTAGACTATTTGGCGGCCACATGTGCGCATAAGCACAGCTCTGAATAGAGCGCAGGGAGAGGGGCATGCCGTATGCCCCGCTTCCCTGCGCTATGTAAAAAACCGCAGAGGCTCCGGACTTAGCCCTGCTAAAGGCGCACATGCAAATGAGAAAGGGGGCGTGGAACGCCCCTTCTCTTATTTACATGGAGCGGAGTGGCGGAGGCACGGAGAGGCACGGAGTTGCGCCCGACTCCGTGCCATTCAGAGCCGATCTGCGCATGCGCAGATCGGTGATGATTCGCGTCTCCGTCAGCCTGGCTGGCGGAGACGCAGGGCTGAATCAGCCCCATAATTACTACCAACTTTGGGCCTTTCAAAATATAACATTTGGTTATGAACACACCTGTGCTCCAGCATGGAGACCTGGAAAACATGGACTATTGGTAGATCACAAGGGCAGGTTTGGCATAGAAAACAACGGACCAATGTATTTTGGAATATCGAAAAAGGTGCTTGAACTGGCGGTGTATACGGGGATAAGCCATATTGGCACTTCTCCCACTTATGTATGATGATGATGTTTTCTACTATATTTTGTGTTTTCATACCGACACTTCTAAATGTCCACTTCGGCCACTGATGAAAATGATAACTGTTTCAAGGTCAAACTACAGTTGAACCTATATTATACTTCTGGATCCATATACAAGTGATATTCTGTGCATATCCACAAAATAATATTACGTTAAGTTATTCAGCCACAGATGCAAGAATATTCCACTATTATGTATAGTGATGGTGATGGTTGGTTGGTTGCTTTGTGTGAGGATTCTTTGTTAATTGACAAAGTAAATACACAACATAAATATTCATGAATGACATAGCTATATAGGGGCAAGATCCATATTACAGCATGTAACCTTATGCTGGACATGCAACTTTACTAGTGCCTATGGTAAGGTGGAAACTACTCCACCCTCTACCTTAAGATTTCTATACCATCCTTAATTATAATCATGTCAGTATTGAAAGCAGGATAGAACATAAGGGTTGAACTTATCCCTAGTTAGGAATATATGTAATCCAAATACAGTACATAAAAAAAATCATTCTAGCAATGCAATTTTTTTATCCTAACAAGGTATGACTTGAATTGAAGAACAATTGCAGTTATTTGACTGCCACCTAGTGGTAAAGTTTGATTACAACACTCTTGGTGTGTATATATTATCATTGGATTGCAATTTTATTCTCACAAGAAATATATTTTGTCTATTATTGGAATACTGAATGTGTACATGTTAGAATCTGCAATATAGTCCAAAATGTGTTTTATCTAATATCTCATGACAAAGGAAACTAATTACATTTGATAAAATTGTTAACATTATTTAATGTACAAAGGGTCACTATGATTATGGTTCATGTAACATATACAAATACAAAATGTCTTCTTACAGTTCTTTTGAGAATGTGATTATCGGTTCTCTTTGTAGTTCTGCTCTCTCCATGGCAGTTAGTAAAGCCTCAGCTGAATTCTAAGCAAAAGATAAGAAATCTGTAAGCTGACTGGTCCAAGTGCTTCTTATCTGCTGTCACTTCCTATATTTCTGTGTTTTATATATTGTAGTATCAGTACGTTACCTGAGCCTAGAAAATATGGCATTTTAATATTATATAATTAGATCCATTGGTTTCCTGGGATAGAATTTTTGTAACAGCCTCCAAATCTTTGA
Source organism: Platyplectrum ornatum (assembly GCA_016617825.1). Lineage (NCBI taxonomy): Eukaryota > Metazoa > Chordata > Amphibia > Anura > Limnodynastidae > Platyplectrum > Platyplectrum ornatum. The sequence continues at coordinate 45,718 of JABWIB010000417.1, forward strand.
AATGTGTTGATGCTGTGATGTGTTGAAAGGTGTTAAGTTAGTATCCCAAATGTAATTCTGAAGAATGGGGCATGTTCCAAGAAGCATACACTATACATTTTGGGTCAAATTATATCTGATTCTCATTCTTCACATTCACATCTTAAATGTAACATTTAATTTATATAGATATATATAAATTATCACAAACAAAACAAATGAAAATATTTTACTATAATAAATAAATTTACTCTATTACTGTATTAAACATTTAAAATTAAAATGACTTTAGTCGTTAGTTAATTTTCTACATTTTCAATAAACAATACAACATCTACCTCTATTATATAAAAAAAATAGGCAGACTAGCGCAGCGCCACCCTGGCCGTCAACGAATGTGCGGCGCGACATCACCATGTCACGAACCGGTGCGATGTGATGACGTCGCGCCGCTTCTAAACTACCGAGGAGGACGGTGGGGTGACTGTCTGGCCGACCTCCCAGTTTTTACTTATTGGTGGCTTTTTTTCTTTTTTTAAATGCATTTTGAATTTTTTTTTTTTTAATGCTGCTGCTCTGCCGCCCTGCCAGGCCGGCCAGCCTGAATTCGCCTAATGGGCGCCGGCCCTGTATATCGTACACAAATCAGCTGAAAATCACAAAAAAAACTAACAAGAGAAAAATAAAAATAACCACACATCTTCAGGTAAAATATTCGAAATATGCCGTCCCTGCTGTCTCTGTTTACCTCTCCTATTCTACAGGGGTATTATACTTTCCCTCTCCATAACTAATGCCCTAACGCACATTCTTCACCCATTTGGGCCACTAACTTTCCCTCCCTAACCTAGGGAAAAAGGGGGTATTATATTACAACTAAGGGCAGAGGTAAACGTGCGCAGCTGCTAAATTTACCTAACACCTTAACAGACTAGCCATATTAATCAATGACTGGTCCTTCACTATTACGATGTCCGATAAATATCTGTGTAACAATTTTGTCATGCCAATACTACATGTGTACCTGAATCAGCTGTACTTTCTTTCAAAAAAAATTTAGATCAAATGTGAAGACTTGAACACTTTATATTAAACAATATAAAAATTACCATAAAATAAAATTTCCAAAATAACAGACATTAGCGTCAAATCCATAGTTTACAAGGTCGCTAAGCTGATTGCTGATAGTCCTGATGACATTAAAGCCCAAGATTAGTCGCCAGTGAATCCACAGGCATAAAGTAAGAATACTATGGGGGTAAGACACCCCTAGGGGTGAGGTTGGGAAGGGGGTGGCACGTAAAACAACCAATATTAGTTTTGAATCCACAGTTTTTGGGGTTGATGAGATGAATAGTGACACTCCTGATGCTGTTCAAGTTCGGTCCCCATCGGCATGGGGGGGTTGAGAAAGGGGGAAAAATAAAATTTCCAAAATGACTGACTGTCAAATCCATATTTTTCGGGGTTTCTAAGTTAATAGTCTTGATGACATTTAAGCCCAAATTTAGTCTAGTGGGTTAGGATTCCTTTTGGATTTCCCGCTGCATGAATTTGGTGACATCAAGTTACAGTTTAGACAGGACTGTCAACAAGATTCATGTATGTATATATGTGTATGTGTGTGTATATATATATATATATATATATATATATATATATAAAAAAAACCACAAACAAACACAAATACACATAAAATTCTTCTTGAACTGCGAATTGAAATGAGCTATACAATTTCAGATTTATGTTTTATTTAATTTCAGTAAATTCAAACTGCTTAACAATTCTTCAATTCTTCAAAACGAAAAAACTATTTTTTGATGTGTGTGTATTAAAGTTGTGCATTAACAGTGGTTTTTCTTCTCCTCTCTCTTTTTTGTTTAGTAAAAAAGACAATTAGAAAGATAGATTGATATCATTACAGAGATAACATTCAATTGTAAAGTATTGTAAAGCATTACAGAAGAATATTTTGAAAGAGGCATTCCTAGAATACACTGGTTGTCTTTATCTCCACCTTTAATTGTGACACAATATAATGGGCTAACATTGGAAGGCTGCTTCAGTGCTGGAGTCACACTTGAATGTACTTCTGAAACTACTAAGTAAGTACATATTTATTTGTGTGCTGATTGGACTATCTCTGACTCTGTCTGTCTGATAATCTTCAGGAAATTTTTCTACTTAGCAGATTTTGTTTAATGAAATTAATATTGCAAACGAAATAAATCATGTAAGTCTTAACTGAAAAATGTGCATGAATGTAACCACTCAGAATGTAATCAAAGTATAGTAATTAGTTTCTATACTCTTAAAATGTATATATATATAATATGAAAAGTATAATGTTGCAAATGTTTTTTAGGTATACAAAAATGACACTCATTACCCTGTACAGGTGTCTGATTTTTCTAAGTCTATATTGCCTGGAAATTACAATTCTAGTAAGTTCATAACCTGTTTTTCATATGTATATGAATATATCAGAAATATTATTATTATTATTATTACTATTATTATATTGCATTATATTTTTATTATGATGGTGAGTTTTACTCTCTTTTTCTTTACTTATATTTATCTTTTTTTATTTAGTCTATTAATCCAAGAAAACTAAATAAGCTAAATGCAAAAAGAGTTTAGTCATAATAATAATAGTCTGAATGCTTTACAATAAACTAATATAATATATACTTAATAATGACCTAGATAAATAAAAAAACAACTCAAAACACAGCATATTTTTTCTACCAATAGGCTAAAGAAAATAAAGAGGCACAAGGTAAAATAATCTTTTAAATTATATATATATATATATATATATATATATATATATATATATGGTTTTATAATATTTATTTATAGTCAAAAACATACATCCATTGTATAAGGTACTCACGTTTTCCATAGTTGAAATATAATATTCCATAATATGTGTGTAGTCAGTATTTATCTGGAAGAAAACCATTGAATACATAACCTTAACTTGTTTGGTAGGTAACGATTGCTCACACATATGGAAACAAAACAAGAACTCTTCTTCTGGGATCTACACTATAAAACCAGAGGGAGCTGACTCTGCTTTTAAGGTGAGAGTTAAAATATTACACTATTTCTGTCACACATATGATGCATACATATGTTATTATTGTAGCATTTATAAATGCAAAAGCATTAAATACAGAGAAATTGAACACCCATCACTGCTCCCCCTACAGGTGTTTTGTGAAATGACACCAACTGGAGGCTGGACAATGATTCAGAAACATACTGGAGAAGATGGACTGTCCTTCCAGCAAATGTGGGAGGACTATGAAAATGGATTTGGAAACATTACAGGTATAAAGCTTGCAATGAGACCCTTATGTCACATTATGCATTTCATAGTACTAAACTATCTATGCAACATATTATATTTGGTCTAGAAAGTCAAAAACACTAGCGCTTCCCTTCAATCAATACTACTGCACAGCTGTCAATGTATGTGTGTATATATCAATCAATCAATCAATCACTAGAGAGTCCAATAATGATGGTGGCTGTCTATACACTTCTTCTGAAACATCTTCCCAACAGATCGATATAACTCGCAGGGCAGCCAAAGTTGTGCTTCTTCTGAGCAGACGCCACTTTCAGTTAGTGGGTATAAAACAGTCAATAGTTCTTCTGTAATAGTTAAGATACGCAAATGCTAGTGAGGAACATACAGCAATGTATCTTGATCCCTATGTATTATAAGTGGTAAAATGTAATAGTATATCCTGGGCATAATGCTCTGACACTTATATAATATATAATATATGTATATATATATATATATATATATATATATATATATATTTTTTTTTTTTTTAATATGCATAACATTTGCACAATTACTATATCAAGCATTTATTTCTCTTTACAACTTCCATACATAAATTGCAGTATGTATTCATCAGTACATACTCAGTATGTATTCATTCATTAATTTATTTATTTGATGTTTGCTGTAGGTGAGCATTGGTTGGGCCTTAAACACATTCATAGTATGACCAATCAGAAACATAGACCCAGTACTCTACGTATCAGCATAGGAGACTTTTCTGGAAATGAAGCCTATGCAGAGTATAGACCATTCAGTATTGGGGATCATAGTGAACTCTACAGACTCTCAGCAGGAGAANACTCTGGTACAGCAGGTAAGTCGCCAGTGTATAATTATTATTCAAAGTAATACATTCTAACAATATGCAGAAAGGTAGGGGAAATAAAAACAGCTGCCTAACACAGTGTGGGAATGGACCTTGATGGACCTACCAGGGAATATCGTGATGGGGATTTCACCACGTAGGGTGTGTCCAAAGGATGATTGTAACAACATATCTAGCAAATCACCCTTGTATTACATCCCCAGTTTATAGTATAAAGCATAGATTATACTATTAAATCTATACAGACCCATATAATTACAGGGAGTATCCTATTCACATATGAATAAGGCAGAAAACATGCTAAAAAACACCATGCAATAAAACTACTTAATAGAAACTACATCCTAGTTTTACCATAAAATATGTAAAAGACACCCTAGTGAGTTCTTTCATTTCATTTCCAACTTGTCTCACCCATCCCTTTTCTGTCCCCAACAGTCATCTAATCCAGCTATACAATACCCCCAAACTGTGTCTCCTCCAGCCCCTCATGTGTCTTGCCCAGCCACTTATTTTCCCTTACCCCCTTATGTGTCCCACCCATACCCCATGGCTGTCTTATGTTTCCCCTTTGTGTGTGTGTCTTCCCTGGCCATTAGTCCACGTCTAAATATCCACTTCTACTACTCTCCAGACACCCTAAAGAACCCCTTGCATGTCTACTCCAGTTAACCTGTCTACCCTATATGCGTGTGTCTACTCCAATCATCCTTTCTGCTGCATTTGGGAGTGTTTCCTCCAGCATTCTGTCTTCTCAGAATCCTATCTAACCATTTTTGTGTCTCCTCCAACAATCATATCAGCCCCCCCCATGTATGTGTTTCTTCCTGCCACCAAATCTGCAACCCAATCTGTCCCCTTTGTGTGTGTTTCTACCTACCATCCTACAGCCTTCAGCTACCCTATTTGCCACCCTGGTGTTTATCCTTCAGCAACCCTGGTGTGTGTTTCCTTCAGACACCCTATCGGCCCCTTTGTGTGTATCTTTCAGCCACCATTGTTTCCTCAGGACACCCTTTCTGCCCCCTTTGTGTCGGTCTTCTTCAGACACCATATCTGTCTTGTGTGTCTTCTTCTGCCATCATATCTGCAACTTGTCTCTTTTTCCAGCCACTCTATCTGACCTACTTGTGTGTAGTCTCACTTCATTTGCCATCCTTGTGGGTGTCTTCTATTGCCACCCATGTGTATGGCTCCTCCAGCCACCGTATCTGCCCCCTAGTGTGAGTTTTCCCATCCATCCAATCTGACCCTCTTTCTATGTCTTGTTAAGCCACCCTGTCTTCCCCTCTTGTGTGTCTCCTCCAGCTGTCCTATGTGTTCCTATCTGCCCCCTTGGATATTTCCTTTACCCATTCTATCAGCCCCATTATGTCTCCTCCAGCTATCTAATTTCATGTGTCTCCTCCAGCCATCCAATCTGCCTCTTGTATATTTCCTCTTCCCATACTATCTGCCCCCATTGTGTCTCCTCCAGCCATCCAATCTGCCCCCTTGTATGTCTCTTTTACCCGCTCTATCAGCCTCATTATGTCTCCTCCAGCCATCCAATCTGTTCCCCCTTGTATGTCTCCTCTGCACCTCTAGTGTGTCTCCTCCAGCCTCTCTATACACCCCCTTTGTGTGTCTTCTCAGCACCCTATCTGGCCCCTTGCAGGTCTCCTCTACCCAGGTCTGTGCCACCGGTCGAGGCTCCGTCACCTTGCAAAAACAGGTGCCAAAAGAAGATGGCATCACTGGGGGTCTATCTCGAGGGCCGGTCTGACACCAAAATACATCTTATGTTATATTATTTGTTGCAGGAGATGGCTTTCTTGGAGATACCACAGAGAATGCAACCAATCAGCACGGCAGTTACTTCAGCACTCCTGACAGTCCTAATGATAACTGTTACCCGTTGTGCGCTGTGGGTGACAGAAGATTTCCTAGCTGCAGTTTTATTCACAATTCCGGCTGGTGGTTCAACGCATGTGGCCTCACCAACCTAAATGGCGAATATCACAGTCCACCTACACATTACTTTTGGTCTTCCTCAGTTTCTTGGCCAACCTGGAGGCCCTTCATGTCACTAAAATTTAGTAAAATGTTCCTTAGCCACCATTAATAGAAAACTATACAAATGTAAATGTTTCTGTGTTATATTTATTAACCCCTTCCCGACATTTGACGTACATGTACGTCACGTTCAGCTTCAGCTATGTTCAGCTTTTGTGAATTAAACTAATGTGAATATTTCCAGCGCTAAAAATTGATTTTCATAACTTACCTTTATATTCTATCACTTCTTAATAATTTTAATCACTTTCACGATTTTACAATAAATCACTGTTTTATTATACATATGTCCGCTGTATGACACAAAGTAAAGTGTGCATTTGTTTGAAAGGGACCAATTCTTGTTTCTTTTGAGTTAATTTATGTTAATCCAATAGGTCCTGAATAGCACCACCTCAGATGATATTAACTAGTACAGACAGTGGCTGTGCAGTACCTATCCATGTGTTAGCATGTCTTAAACCATGCAAATATGCTATATATATAGTATTGCAAGTACCTGTGTTGAATCATTTCAATACATCAAAGTTAACAGAAGTCTCAAACTAGGTATGTGAAAAAAGTCGAGATATTTTGTTTTATATAAAAACAAAAAACTAACAACTCAAAGTTTGCCAGTGTACAACAGTATGATACACTTGCATCTTTTCCCTTCTATGCCCCACCCTGGAGGGGGGGGCTTTTATCACATAAATGTGGATCGTGCTTGGACAGAGTGTTCCAATTACTGTATGTACGCCATGATCAGCTGCGGCTACATTTTGCCGGCCCCGGGCTCACAACAGTAGTCCCGGCTGTTTCTCCCTGATGGCAGGCCTATGTACATAATGTACTCTAGAAAGTTGATATCCAATGTTTTATTTGCAAGCATTAAGCCCCAGTCTCTGCATCTAACTGTGTAAAAAAAATTCTAGAAATAATATCTAGAAACAATTTAGAACATTTATTGAATTAAAATAAAACAAATATTACATCATAATGTTTTATTATTATAAAAAACAAATACTACAATTGTTAATATATAGTTAGGTAAAGGTTGCCAAGTATATTGTAAATTTATACATATTGATAAGAAAAATGAAAACCCTCAACAGTTACATTAATAAAAACTCTCAATATTAAAAAAGCCCACATTTTCCAAGGAGTCATTACATACATGTATTTGTATGATGTCCCACTATTTGTGAATCCAATACATTTTGCTGCATTTGTGGGACCCATCAGGCCTCCATGTTGGCCAGGACACAGAGGACGCCCAGTAGATATTTTCAAATGTATTAGTTGATTCACATCCCCTAAACCACCAACCGGACTGCTCTGGTGCTTTCATGTTCGCCATCTCCAAGGAAAGTGTCTCCTGCAACAAGTACAATGATTGGGGACATGTTCTGCTCTGTAACTTTTCCCATTCCCCATATGGTAACAATGGTATAACTCAAAAACAATAGTTNACACAGTGGTCACTTACCTGCTGTGTCCGAGTATTTTCCTGCAGAGAGCCAGAATTCATTCTCATCTCCAAAACAGAAATGTCTATACTCTGAGTAGGCTTCTTGGTCGCCAGAATGCCAATACGCAGAGCGCAGGGTCTGTCTTTCTGATTGGCCAGGTGGTGAATGAGTCCAAGCCAGTGCTCGCCTTCACCTACGACAAATATTATATTTATAACAAGACATTCCATTAGACTTTTGTAAATAACCCACTAGACAGACAGTACTTTATTATCTACTAAAAAGACAGTGTCTATACATAGCTCACATGTCTATGTATAGCAATAGTATAAAAGGGACACATTTCATATGAAGATTTTATAAAATAATATTACTTGTAATATTTCCACATCTGTCTTTATAGTCCTCCCACATTCATCTTCTACTTTATGAAACTTTATTACAGTCCAGCCAGTCACTGTCATTTCACAGTACACCTGTAGGGGGAGCAGTTACATCAGTTTATCATATTTCTGTTATACAAACATATGAATATTGTACAGGTATTTGGTAGCAGTCTGACCAATGTGATAGAACACATCATGAAAAGGAAATAATAAAGTATCTCCAATAAAGTATTTTCCAGCAGTTACAATATAATATATAGATTTAACCCCTTAAAATATTTCCCTGTGCATCACACTCTGTACTCTCATAAAGGTTTATGACTATCCCACCAGAAAAGCTCCCTTTGGCTTTACTAAAGCTGGGCATACACTACAAGATAAATTGTTCCAATCAAAAGATTTTTTCAAGAGTGGGCAAAACCATGTTAAATTGCAGGAGAGGCAAATTTAATTAATTGCAATCAGTATTAGAGTTGAGAGATAATGTTTCCAACACACAGTGTAACAGTGGGGCTGATTCAGCCCTGCGTCTCTGCCAGCCAGGCTGGCGGAGACGCGAAAATTCGCCGATCTGCGCATGCGCAGATCGGCTCTGAATAGGACGGAGTCGGACGCCCCTTTTCTCATTTGCATGTGCGCTTTTAGCAGGGCTAAG
>JABWIB010000417.1:81848-115306 GCA_016617825.1 Platyplectrum ornatum
AGATATTGGAACAGTCATATCCTGTAAAAGAAGATAATTTATTTATTTACTTCAATTAAGACCAGTATATCATTATATATTTATATATTAACTTATATTTAAACATATTAATATTTTTGTAGTGTTATGTTAGTGTGCATAGATAGATAGTCAGATAGATAAGTTACCTTGTGCATCCAGTATTTCTTTAGCCTGTGGATACAAAAGTAGAGATTATTTTAATTATATAAATCTTTCCATAAGCCTCGTACAATCACTTCATTTAAACAATAAAGAAAATTATGATCAATATTTACAGTATTTAGGCCTTACTATAAGTTATGTAGGAAAGTGACAAAATATGTATGAATTATTGTCCTTACCTGTGATGCCATACAAATGTAATTCACAGTCAGGAAAAACAGGCAACTGTATATATTCATTGTAGTTATATTTATACACCTATAAACAAAATGATGGACATATAAGTAAATCACAATAGTTTACAGCCAATAACCTAAAATATTACTGTAACAAATGAACATCATAAAAATATCAAGTCAGTATTACCAAACATTTATCTTGATAACTCCAATATTAATATAAATAATAAAAAAAAAATAGAATACTAATAATCTTTTTTTGAGATAAGGAGAGAGAGATGGGAATGTGTTTGTTTGATATAGGGAAGAGAATAATGAAGAGTGAGAGCGATAGAGAGGCTCAACATTACAATATATAAATACCTTCTCAGTCTCTTTAGTACTCAGATCAGTGTCATCTAGTATATGATACAACCCTTCATCCCTATCCCATTATATAGCTCCACATTAGTGGGTGGAGACAAAAACCAGTCAGTCGAATGAAAGAATGCCAAAGGCTTGTTTCATTTACAAATCTCATTAACATAGTAAACTGTCTGTCTATTTGTATGTGATCCTTTTTTAAAATATAAAATATATCTGCACAGTACAAGATTTTGAATCGTCTACATGATATTTATAATCATTGTAATGCTTGATTGCTTGATAAAATAAAAGTAATTTAAAAATACAATTGGCATAAAAGTAGCAAAATAAATTAAGAATAAAAATGTATGGCATAGCTGAGGAATTTATCTCCATTTTCTGTCAAATTTTGGTTGACTACAAACTCTTCTAGTGAGACACATCATATGTGACAGAAAAATTCCAAATAATACAGAATCATTGTATATTTATTCTGAATACCTCTAAAATCATATTATCTATTTCATTTGAATTCTATTTCCACAATATCTTAGCAAAGACTTTCGGTGTTTCGGTTCTAGGCATGTGCAATATGAACTGATCAGATCAAAACAATCATCACAGTTTCTGCTTTAACAGTGTTTCCAAGGCTAAAATCATTATATGAAAAAATGTGTTATGCTAAACCTGTCATTAGAGTGAATGAACGTCAGATGTGTGACCCATAACAATCACTACTAAATACTTTAGTTCATGTACTTTAGCTTTAAAATGTTATAAATCACTGTCTTCTGTGCAAAAAGAAACCATGGCCTGTGACATACAGACAAATATTTTAAGGATGGTTCTTCTTTGTCTGTTCATTAGTGAGAAATTTTCAGAATATAATCTGAAAAATAGACTGATAAACTCTCATATAAATATACTAAATTGGGAAATGCTTTTATTTTTGCTAACAAAAACTTTTGTATTAGTCATAATAAATGAGATTACATGTATAGTAATACAAAGGACAACAGATTTTCTATTTTAAATATTATATATAGTATTTCTCTGCTTTGCATTTGTTTTCTTAGTCTATAATGTCAATTCTGTAGTTCATTCAAATGTTTTATGAAGAATACTTATCCTATGTATACAAAGTGACCCAGAGTTTAGGTACAATCAATAACTCAGGTAAATTCTGGTGTGTTGTTGTGTGATATTTTAAAATCTATTTTTTTTCAATGGAAAGGATAAGAATTGAGGTGCAGTGAGAAGATTGATAATAATAATGAGAAATTGAACAACAAACATGATACAGTTTGGGATGAGAAAGATTGTTCTAGTTAGATGTGTTATAGCCAGATACGTTACAGATCGGCTCTGTGGCACCAAAACATTATCCATTAACCAGCTCAATACTCAGCCAGTTGAAATACAACTATGTGGAATATTCTAATGAGACTTTTGTATCTCCCCCTTTAGCATCACCATTGTGGAGCAGGTTTTTCAGTCCCACTTTCTGTGTCCTGATCTGCACATAATCATCTCCGACGCACTTCAAATATACAGAGGAAATATTTCACATTCTGTCCTAGGGGTCTGAACACTGTGCATAATCCAGTGACAACAGATCATTGTAACCAATGTAACATTTAATGTGTAATTATTGTTATAGTAAAGTAGTCAAAACCCACCAATTTTTCATTTTATTTGTAAGCCAATGATACCAGGGTTTTATGATATAAAAAAAATTCTACCCAGGGACACTTATAACAAACAGTACCGCACCAGGGAGGGTGTTAATCCACTAAACACTTTATTGTATAATCTCCCATCCTATCCAATCCTGTGTATAGTTGTTTTAAAAGGGGTGTATGGGTGCTCTCTTTTCTCTTATTTTAGATATAATTACTGAACAGAAAAAGAATAGAGTTATCTGTTAGGGCACTCCTCGCGGAAATAACACACTCAATGTTTTTGTTCATACACGTATGTAGTTAAAAAATAGCTGTGAATATTTTTGTATACTTGTTGTTTACACTCTCTGGGTATGGTGTGTAAAGACTTCTCTGCACAACACTTTATCCATTAAGAATGAAGGAGGGCTGTAACAGCCATTGCAATGTCTTTCCTTCTCAGTTAACTGCTGCTGGGTGTGAAGCATCGTCATTCAGAAGCTGGCAGTGTGGATACTTTTCCAGCGTCCTGGACCCAAGAACTGATACACCGCGCCTTGCAGACTGGGTTATGCCGAGCTAAGTACCCCACTAAGAGGATGTGATGATATGTTAAAGTCAAGTGTTTATCTGAGAAAATGAGAACAAAGAACAAAGAGACCCATTCCATCCTAGTAGGAATAGGAGGGGAGAACCATTTCCTTGGCTAAGTAGAGAATTGCAAAAACAACATAATCATCTATTTATTCATTAAGTAACATACAGCAGGTTGCGTAGCACTTCACTATTTTAATTTGGTTTATTTAGTTTGAAGTTTAAATGCAAATGAAGTAAAAAGATTTCAATATTCCCTAAGAGATAGTTTTGCAAATTTGGACATTGATTGGAAAGATGAGTGATTATTTTATTAACCTTATAAATGGATAAAGATGATTATATTATGAACATTATGATATTTTTAAGGGTCTACTCCCTTTCACATAGATAGGTAAATATAATGAGCAAAATATTTCTACTTATTAGTAGTAAAATGTCTATGATTTATGGTTTGCCAGTGTTTGGTAATACATCCTTCCCTTTATCTTCCATATATCATGCATATGTCATATAAACTCTGTTTTCTGTAATATTTTATTAGATCAATATAAGTACAATATTCATGTGTAGATAACGAGCCCTGCCAAATAGTTTCATAATTAAAACAACAAGCAATATGCTCCATAGTGATGCTACAATTACAATAATTTGCATTATATAGACAAATATATTAAAATTGAAAAAAAAAAACATTTTAATAATATTTAGTTTTTTGTTTAGCTGTAAATACATCTTATTAGTATTAATGATATATTGTAACATTTTTATAAATGTTTTATAACTATATGTTGTGCATAGATATACAGGAACATTAGATTTAGATGTAATGATGTTGATAACTAAAGTGTTTAATTATAAACTGCAGTTAGATTGTTACTCTTAAAGTCACTCTTATTACTATTACATTTCCACCAATAAAAAAGGGTTTAGAACATGATACAGTTTAGAAGTGAGATAAATAGTTCTAGTACGAGAAATGTTTCACTTTATCCAATTAAAATGTCTGTTCATAAAACCTTTAAAGACGTTTTTGGTGCACAGTAGACTTCATTACCCAGACAGTGCTAATACGAGTATGAGGAATATTCTACTGAGACATCTCCTCCTATGCTCNTATAGCATCTCCATTGGGAAACAGGTTTTTAAAACACACTTTATGTGTCCTAATTTGCACAAAATAAGCTTCAACCCCCTTCAAACACACAGAGGAAGCGTTACACATTTCATTCCAGGAAACTAACCCCTGTGGGTATAATCTGAGTCAATGCTCATGTCATAGCTGGGAGCAGATTTAGCAGTTTTCAGTAGTAAGAACTATTGGGTTAGTGACCATCATCGCCACCTAGTGACTTTAGGGAAGGATCTTTTTGCCATTGTCAATGTAAAAAATAAGCATCCCTGCAGACATACATGGGGATTCTCAGGCAAATGTCTCAGGCAGGATCCAGTCTGTTTGCACATGCACCATGCTAAAGTATTGTATGTATAAGGGCAATATAACCATACAGGTTTATTTAGTATTGAGACAGATCGTATTAGTGTACATTGTTTATTCAAGGCTATAAATGTGTTTTATAAAATGCTAATAAGTGTTTTGTTTCCAGAACAAAATCTTTATTATATATAAAACACAGACTGACATTTATAACTATTATTTTCACTAAGCATATCAATGTCATATAATATTGGAAGTGGGACAATTAAATGTTCTGCTCCAGAAGACCAAAGCTCAGATTCTATTTCATGTAAATGTTAGAAAAAAGTCTTTAAACATATCCTTTAGAGCTCATGATTTCTATGTCCTCATGCTCAATGAAATATGAGCATGAGGAATATTCTTCTAAGACTTCTTATTATGACTTGCAGGGGAGGTAAAATGAATGTCATGAATGTTAAATGAATATGTTAGCATGCAGGTAAAATACTGTATTTTTGCATGTTGCACACAAATACTGACCAGTGTTACTGTTACACTGTTATTAGACTTGGGCTGGAAACATCATCTCTCACCTCTAATACTGATTGCAATTAATTCAATTTTCCTCCCCTGCAATTCAACATGGTTTTACCCATGAGCCCTTAAGATTAAGGCCCTTAAGATTAAGGTGCTATGGAAAGTGAAGAGGAGGACTTACATAACCCAATTAAAGTTAAGCAATTATCTAGCAAATGAGCCCATATATAAACCCGAATGTTTGCATAACTGTACACAGTTTTAGAGGATTTACAAAAGTCACAAGGCATGTGACTTTGACAGTTCTCAAAGTGGAAATTTAGAGTGATGGTATGTAACATAGAAAATAAATATCAATAGATATTTATAGAGATTCAAATAATTTGGAGAAGTGACACTTTGGCCTACCATTGTATTTACTCCCACTTTAAGGATAATAACATGTAATTATATACTATATATTCATTATAGATANAAAATGTTTTGACCAAACATTAACATTTTTGTATCTATTTTTCTATGTAGTTATATTACTGTAAACATAAGAATGCTAATTAAGGGGAAATATGTACATGTATATATTGCAGTCTATAACAGATCGATCAGTGCAACATATTTTTGTGGTTTCTTTTTACAATGTTGACAAAATTGAAAGACTAACTATTTACAGCATTTTATCTTGATATATTTTATACTGATGATATATTTATATTTATTACATTTCACTCTGTTACAGTAACAAATAGGGACAGCCATTTAGCTTTTAACTAAATCATTAAAGAAAATACTCTTTGTGTACTAAACAATATACTATAAAATATATTATTATAACATTTATTTCTTATTAACCCAAAATTTATTTATTACATGTTTAAATACAATACATGTAACCTGCAATATACTGTACGTTTTAACAAGTCTTTGACTTAAATCCTACTGTCTAGCAGGCTATATATATTATATATTATAAGAACATCAAAATTGTTTATTTGGGAGCAGAATATGCATTAATAAAAAAAATCCCACAAAACATATTAACATCAAAGTATTTTATTATTCATTTAATCAAAGACTATAGTACATTACAAACAATTAAAGGTTGAAACGTATTTGGAGAAATAATAAATTATAATAAATAAAGTTCAACGAAAATAATGTTCAACGAAAGTCATTGAATAAAAATATTTACACAAATTCAAGCTATTTATGAATCAAATACATTTTACTGAATTTAAGAGACTCATCAGGCCTCCATGTTGGCCAGGACACAGAGGATGCCCAGTACATATGGTCTTGTGGACTCTGCCATTCGCCATTCAGATTGGCTGATCCACAGGCGTTGAACCACCAGCCGGACTGTTGCCGGAAACTGCAGCTGGGAAACATCATGTCTCCAACACGACACATCGGGTGACAGCTGTCATTCGGTTGATCCTCGGTGCTGAAAACGCTGCCGTGTTGGTTGGTACCAGTGAGTTCAGCATCTCCAAGGAAAGCGTCCCCTGCAATAATCAATATACAGTATTATCAGTTTTTTGTTTCTTTTTGTTTATAAAGACCCTGATTTATTATATTGAAAGATGCTTTGTTCTAGTCTGTGTCTATTCTCCCTTTATTTAACATTAAATCCCCCTGGAATAATAGTTATAATAAGCTCTCTTACCTGCTGTGCCAGAATATTTTCCTGCTGAGAGGCGATAGTATTCACTCTCACTTCCAACACTGAAGGGTCTGTAGTCTGCATAAGCTTCATTATCAGAAAAGTCCCCAATGCTGATACGCAGAGCGCAGGGTCTGAAGTTCTGGTTGGTCAGGAGATTAATGTGTTTCAGTCCCAGCCAGTGCTCACCTTCACCAACAACAAATAAAACATTCATTAGTTACAAAGGAATAACAGTATGAAAAAAAATGTTTCCATATTAATGTGAATGTTAAATTAATAAAAACCTGTACGTACAATTTTCATAAATGTTAATACAATTACTATCAGGAGAATGTATATGCACGGCCCTTATATATATATATATATATATATATATATATATATATATATATCACACACTATACTATAGCCATAAGTTAAAGCATGAATTCAAGTTATGGTACTACATAAGATCACAAGGTCACTTTACAAGCTTTTACCTGTAAGATTTCCAAATCCATTTTTATAGTCCTCCCACATTTGCTCGAAGGACAGTCCATCTTCACCATTGTGTTTCTGAATTACAGTCCAGCCTCCAGTTGCTGTCATTTCACAGTACACCTGTAGGGGGAGCAGTCATTACTCATTTCTATTTTATTCTTTGTGTAAGTTAGTAAGTAAAATAAATAATTTCTAAAAGGTCATTGGTGTACATGGTCTATTGTGGGGCATATATTATGAAGGTATATCAGAGTATTTCTATAATTTTAACAATAGGGACACAATATAGATATTGTTTAACCATTTAATTTAATATTTTTCCTGTAGTCTAGTTTCTCAGAGGTTTTATGATTCTCACCTGAAAAGCAGAGTTGGCTCCCATTGGTTTTATTAAGTAAATTCCACTTTTAGAGGCTTTGTTTCTCTCCCAGATATTTGAGCAGTCATAACCTACAGAAATATAGTTATGTATTTATTAAATTGTATACAGGTTTATGTCAAGCCAGTACATCCTTTATATATGTTATATAATTACATGTATTAGCATTATTAAAATATTATAATCAGAAATGTATTTCTTGTAAATTATTGAAATAAATATATTACCGTGTGCATCCTGTATTCGTTGAGCCTGTGAAGGTAAAGATATGGATTATTGTAGTTATACAAGTCCTTACATAAGCTTTTCAACATTAATTTTTATTGGAATATTATATGAAGTAGAAAAAGAACAGTAGTCCATCTAAATGTCTTCTGTTTTCCTGTCCTTACCTGTGATGTCATATAAAGGTAATGTAAAGCCACATAAAATATGCAGTTGTACATATTCATCTTATCCAGCTTTATACACCTAGAAACAAAATTTTGGACATAAATAAATAAAAAGGAAATGCAATGTTATATACCCAATACCAACATAATTAAAATGCACATCAATATTAAATATAACTAAAACATGCAATTAAAAGTAATTGTGTCAATATTATACATTTTAAACTTCATCATTAAGAGAGAAAGAGAAATATATTATGTTCAGTATAGCAAAGAAAAAACGTGTATAGGGAGACATAGGAGAGAGAACTTAAAAAAACATAGTTACCTTCTGACAGTCTACTATACTCAGAGCACCTTGAATGATACAACCCACCTTCCCTATACCATTATATAGCACTACATTGGTGGGTGGAGACATAACCAGCCAATCAGATAAAAATTGCCAAAGGCTTGTCTTATTCATCTTATTCATTCATGTGATGACATTAAAATAGTAAAGCATCTGTCTTATTTGTTTGTGGTCATTTATTTAACTAGTACAAAAAACTGACTATGTTAAGATAATATTTTATTGGCATTTCATTTGTAAAACAAATCTTACTCCAATTACTCATAGCACCAGCACTACAAATTTAATTTAGAATATTTCCATTTCACATGAATTTCTGTGAATGTGGAAAAATATTTGTAAAATAAAATCACTGATATAACTGAATATGTTACACAGCTCATGAGACATAAAAATTACAGATTCAAACAAATGCATGAAAAATTAAAAATGACTTTATACCTCAGAATTTTAATTATTTATAACATACCAGGGTACATTTATTTAGGATGTTATATGATATCTTTGATGTTCTTATTTTAGTTAGAAAATGTAAATGTTTGCAATATTTGAATATTGAGTATTTGACTAAAAACACTTTGTTAAGTTATACTAGGATTTAAATTAAGATTTAATATGTTATTTGACTCACATATCCATATTATTACATTAATATACAATTTAATATATTTATATATGTATACATATATATATGTCATAAATGTATTAGTATTATTTCCAAAGACAAATAATACTTTGCATAGTATTTACTCAACCTTCAAATTTAGTAAAAATTCCATAAAATAACAGTACAATAAAAGTAACATTAGACTATATAAATTACTTAATATAAGATTTTTTTGTCAGATTTAGGTTGGCTACAAATTTTTAAGACAGGATCATGTTTAACATAAAAAGCTTCATACTATCTGAGACATCTTATGTATAATGTATAATATTGTTTAAATATTTAATTATATTTCTCTCAATTGAGATTTCAGGGGTTTTAGAGATTTACTGGATAAATTGCATGTATGTTATATTACTTGATATTATGTCATATTACAAGAATTTGTGTTTCAGTTATGAATTCTTTAAACTTCCATCTATGCAGAGGATAAAATGAATAAAACCATATTATTAATTAGTAAGAGGGGGTATTAATATACAAGAAAGAATTTTATAGTGTACAAAAGTCTGTATGGAAAATCACAACATTTGCTCTTAAAAGAAATCTTATTGCTGTAACAACATGACACTAGTTAGTAGTGAATTTACCTAGTCACGAATTTCCAGGAATCATTTACAATGGAAGCAAAGGTTCTCTTTATCTTGAATACACAATAATTACAAGAATCACAATTTGCATAAAATAGAAACATTCTTCTGGGTATGTTGTGCGAATAGAGAAGAAACCATGTACAGGATTATAGTGGAAAAGGTCTATTGATATTCATGTAAATAAGCTACAGTTCCCATCCACATGAATGGCATGTATGTCTTTTGATGTTTACAGAGCAGAATTTAAATAACAAACCAGACCAAAGTGTAACCTGAAACAAATTTACATAGTTTCCACAGATGAAGGCATTTTACATTCATCGCCATATCTTCCCATATCTCCATTAAGTCACTTAATATATTTTCCTTTAAAGTTTGTGCGCAAAATGTAATTTCTTAAATTCTATAATGCTAGATTAAAATATAGCCCTCAATAAATGTAGATGATGGATTCAGTCTTTAGAATTAGGCAAATTGTATTAATAATTTAAATAACATAAATCGTGTTTATGTTAATGGCTATTATTTCTGTCAATGGCTATTATTTCTGTGAAAAATGTGTCTTTTCCTTTTAAACAGAAACCTTGTTTAAAGTGGTTAAATATATTGAAAAAATGTTTACATTTCTGTGTGGTATATATCGACTTATGGGATGGGAAACCTGATTTGTTTTGGAATTCTATAAATGTAGTAAACAAATAAATGATGTAACTGGATGGATATTTTATTGACAAGGTAAAAAATTTATATTAATATGATACAGCTTAGAAATGAGAATTCAACTTGATAGTTCAGCTCCATGATACCAAAGTTTATCAAATTTGTAATCTTTTTGTCTCATGGAAATAGTGGGAAAATGTTCAGATCAAAGTTGTCAAATCAATGATGTGATTTTGAGGACAACACACTTTATTTACATGTAACCAGACCAATACTTAAAATAGTGGAAATACAAGTTTTTGGAATATTCTAATGAGATGTCTCTAATGCCTCCTTAGCATCGATATTGTGGAACAGGTTACTTTCTGTGTCCTGATTTGCACAGAATCAACTCCAACACACTTCAGACATACAGAGGAAGTGTTACACATTCCATTCTAAGTTCTGTGTTATGCTCCAAGGACTATGCTTTAGAATTTCTGACCCAGTTGTAAAGCACCATCACTTTTTTATGACATTACACACAAAGTTCTGCAAAATACAATATAAGCATTCCCACAAACTTACATGTGGATCTTGAGATAAACATTTCTGTCAGATAATCTGCATTCACTCACAAGGGACTATAGTTTTAGATCTCCATACATGCCATACATGGTACAGTCATACACAAACACAATATGTTTGTTTGAATGCAGATGACCCATAACAAGTACTAAGGATGACACCTGAGGATTATTCTGAACACAAAAAGATTGTTGCAGAACTAGACAAATGCAATAGTTCCTCTGTCATTTCCATGGAAGTAAAAGCTAGTAATGTTTAGTTTTGACCATATACCTGTGTTATGCAAAGGGTATTCCTGCTACAAGATCCAGGTGGTAATGGGTCCACAATGGCAACTCCCTACGTAGAACGAGGCAGAGTTATTGATGTGGCCAGGTAGCCATGTCCTTTAAAGATCCTCAGAGCCTACTGGTTTCTTAGATACCCTGTTATAAAATGTTTTGCCTAGGAGAAAGACTGCCA
This sequence comes from Platyplectrum ornatum, assembly GCA_016617825.1. Lineage (NCBI taxonomy): Eukaryota > Metazoa > Chordata > Amphibia > Anura > Limnodynastidae > Platyplectrum > Platyplectrum ornatum. The sequence continues at coordinate 92,983 of JABWIB010000417.1, forward strand.
CAGTAGCTGGAAAAGCTTATGGGGGGGTCCCCGTCACAAATGTTACCACCCGTCCCCCAACAGTTATTATTTAGTCTCTGACTCCCATTTACCCAGGGTACTGACTGCATCCATAGAAGCTATCTGTCTGTCCGACCATGCCCTGATTCACACTGGACTGCTTTTGGTACTTATCACCTGTATCGTTTTACCTCCTATTTATCTAATTCCCTTACATTTCTGAAGATACTTACAGATTCTTGGGTTATTTACTCTGCCAATAATGCCATTCATAGCTCTGATCCCCTTATTTTGACAAAGGCAGTTATTTGAGGGGATATCATCTTTTTCTTTTCCAAATAATAAAAGATGTTCCTCGATGCCCGGTGGGACATGGCCAATAATGGTCAATTTATTCAGGATACTACTCAGGTACATAAGGACCGTTACAGAGAACTACAAGTTCATTTTGACAAGATAATATCCCAATTGGGAGTGGCTCACACTAGGCGAGGGGACTTTTATTTTTATAAATTTGGCAATAGAACTGGGAAACTTTTATCTAATCTCCTGTCTGTTATGCACCTATCACCCCTCATCGGTCAACTTTCCAAACCTGATGGGACCCTTGTTCTTGTGGGATTGGAGATAGCTGATGTGTTGCAGGATTTCTATATTGACCTCTACTCTCAGAGTCGATTTATACTAATGTCAAGTCTTGCTCCCATTGGCAAGAGTTGGATCATGTTATTAAGCAGTTGAAACCCTGAAAATCTCCAGGCCCTGATGGGCTCAATGGAGAATTTTTTAAGGTGTTGGTGTCCAACGTAGCTGAGCCTCTCTATTAATTTTTTTTTCTCTCTCTACAGTCTTCTCTTTCCCTCCCTCTCCACATTAACTCGGCTGTCATTAAGGTGCTCCCAAAGCCAGGTCGCAAGCCTACACTCCTAGGCTCTTACAGACCTATATCACTTCTAAATACAAACTATTTACTATAATAGTAGCAGAATGGTTTAAAGGTTTCCTGAGTAAATGATGTCCAGTGCTCAATGCTGGCTTCCGTCCTATATAGGTTTCTTATAGCTGTTCTATAATCACATTCTACTAGTATTTTGTTTTAACTGTATCTAAGAGACTCCACTCCATATTTGTTTTCGTATATGGAAAATAAAAAGACACAAATGAATGAAATGAATATTGTTTATGTGTAGGACATTTGGAATTTTAGAAATGTATAGGTCATTCCACAGATTTCTTATCCATCACTTACTAAATGAAACTGCAATGGACACTGGTCATATTGAATATGTGCTTTATTCGTTGGAACCTTCACAACATGCTAGTGTTTTGAACATAAAAAGCACCCTGCCCCCAAACTTTTGGGATCTCTGAAAAGACAGGTCACAAATTGCTAATATACAGAGAAAATAAAAATATTAAATAAAGTAGCACAATAAACAAATACGCTAATATTCAATTAAACATATACAAACACTAGATTTTTATTAATCATACTGACTGTCAAAAAAATTACTTATGGGAAATAGTTTTTTTTTGAATTATGTGCATTATGTTAATTACAATCTGTTACTAGTAAATAGTACTAATACGTACTTTGGGAGCTCTATCAGAAGAACGTTGTATTATTTTCTATTCAATAAATTGGATAAAGAAAAAATAAAGCATACATTACCTTTCATTGGAACATTGGCCTTTCAATCAAACAAAATCCATAGTGATTGGACAACCTGAGCTTAAATAGCTTGGCCTGAGCTTTGTTCAGATTTATCATGTGATTCATGGGTTTGGGGTGGATGGAGGTCAGGGAAAGAGATGTGAGAACAGGCAGGGAGAGATTATTCAATTCATACTATTAAAAAGCTACTTTTATTAGTTGGGATGTGCTGGGGATAGCACCAAAATAGAACTTTATATAAGTCCTGTATAGAGTTCTACAGGGACAAGTTTATAAAATCTATCATGGTGTTCAGTAGACTGCTGATACTGCTGGTTATACACCATATACAGATAACTCTGCACCTAACATCATGATCTCTGCCAGTTAGTGTGCTGAGGGCTGATCCAGAGTTGCACTTACACCTTTTTCAATTTGAGGGGTGCAAATGAATTCATTTATTTTATTGCATGCAGGTAAAAAATGCTTTTTTACAAACCCTTTATGAACTGAATAGCTTTATATATATTTTTTAATTAGTTGAGCTAGGTAATTTCACTTTTCAACTTCAGTTTTCAGTTTATACTTTCCTCCCCACCAGTTCAGTGTTTTGTCCAGGTCTACACTTGCAACTGTTATACCCTTACTCCCAAACTCTGAATCACCCCCCTTGGTGTAATATAGATTACACAAGATTATTATTGCTTGTGTAGCAGAGATCTTCACAACATAAATGACAGAATCCAGCAAGCTGAGCAGATGAATCACCTGTGCTCATCAAACATACACCTGCATAGGCTTTATCCTGCTATATCGCATATAATTACTGCACCTACAGACACCTGCTCTATATGTGCCCAGATCCCTGTGCATACATCTGACCATCTTTATCTGTTACTAGAAGTACAAGGTGTCAGTGTGAGACTTTATATAAAGAGCAGGGGACATGTTGTAAGAGACATGTGTGGTTCTAACATATCGGAGGTCAGTGTATTTCCTGATATCTGTAATGGTTTCTGTGGATAGTGCTTCCCATATTCCCTCATTCAACTGAGATATTTAAACAAAACTATATTATAGAAAATTCTAATTTGTGTTAGAGACCATCTTTACATTTTAGTGCTTTTTAACATGACACTGCTAATGTAGATAATGTTGTACAGCAAAATTCTTATAGCACTTGCTGCAGTACAGTCCCGTAATCACAATATGATGCACATTTCAAGCTGATATAACCACCAAGATTTCTTCTTTATTAAAAAAAAAAATCCTATAGCACTAGACAGTGGTTACACACATTGTATCACCAGGAAGAATAGTTATACAACAGTCACTGCTGTACCAGAGTATTTTCCTGCTTAGAGCCTGTAGAGGTCACTGTGTTCCTGAACACTGCATACACTTAATTGTCTCCAAAGTGCACTCTGCTGATATGCAGACTATAGGGTCTGTGCTTCTAATTGGTCAAAAAATGAATATTTCATAATGCCGCTGCTTACCTTCACCAATAAGCCATTCATTAAATGACATAATAAAATACAATTTTCTGCAAGAAATTGTAAAGATAAAAATTTCAAGCTGTTACTTTCTAAGTAGGGTATTAAACAACGTATAAGAGAATTCATTAAATAAAATTAAATAAAATTAAATATAATTCAATTTAAGAGTTGGCTGATCTAAAGGCATTAAACTACCAACCAGGCTGCTTGTAAAAGTCCTGAAGTTTACATATGTTAGACATTAGTTATTCAGTAGTCTATTATCTTTTGCCTGAGTATTTATCTGCTGACAACTAAGAAATCACAGTCATCCAACACTCAAAAGGTCTATACTCTGCATAGGTTTCATTGTCCCCAAAATCCACTGACGCACAACAGAGGATCTGTTTTTGATCAGGAGATAAATGTCTGAGTCCGCTTTGGCATTGATTTTTGTATTATCAACCAATTTGATAATTGGTTGATAATACCAATTAAAATTAATTTTACCTCCCCTGCAATTCAACATGGTTTTACCCACTCTTGACTAAAGTTGGCCGATTGGAACAATTTATTGCATAGTATATGGCCAGCTTAATATGTAACACATTTACATATGCAGAATATCATGGCAACTGTTACCTCTCATAACGTGGATCATTGCGGCATATATAATAATTCTGCTCATCTATGTAAAACTGGGTTACAAAAACATCTGCATAGGCTAATGCTAATGTATTTATAGCGTGAGTGAGGTGAGCTTCATTAATGATATATTGAGCGCCCTCTAGCGGTGGCAATTGGTAGTTGCAGTGTATTCTTAAGTTAGCTGTGGGGCCAACAGGATGTCAATAAAATAGGTATGGCATAGGCATGGCATAATATGCTTGTAGCCTCTTGTTTCAAAGTAACAGCAAATGGTCCATTGTTATATAGATAAAATATATGCAGCAGAGCACACTGATATTGCAGAGAACAGGCACTAGACTCCTATACCTTACGTGTTTCTCTGCCATCAGATTCATCCGAAGGGAAGTCATTATGTGCACATGATCTAGCGTTTACACATATAGGTGAGAAACACAAAAAAAAATAATAAAAATGGGAAATCTATGAAATAGCTTGCTGAACTATAGCCACTGACCTCAAAAAGACAGCTGATGACATACTGGTTAGTCTGTTCCCAATGGGTCAGCAGCCGTCAGTGATGTATACAAAACCGGTCTTTCTCAATCCTAGTCTTCCATAATAATCCAGTAAGAAAGACATTCAGCTTTCCATAGTGTTACCGGAAATACAATAAAATAGTTTTCTCCACTGAATATATAATAATTACAGGTATAATTAATTTCAAATAATAGAAACAACATGCTCTGGAAACCTTCTGGGAACTGAGAAGAAACTATGTGCAGGATTATAATAGAAACATTTATTGAAGTTCTGTACAAAAACTGCAATCTTTAGAACTAGGATAAGGTATTTATGACTGAACCAATGGTAATCACATTTTTTTTTCATATATATATAATGTGTAGTAATGTAGTTTATTCAAACGTTTTAATATAGTAATATGACTACATAACAAAGGGGGTTTATTATGTAGTCATAACAAACCCCCCTTATCAGTGGGAAAATACAAGGAAAACTTGGTGATACTGAAGAACATGAAATATTTAGAAATGAAACCATTACATTTCAAGAAGCTTTAAAAAATACTATTAATAGATAAATGGTTGGTTGGTGCTTTTTAGTTTAGTCTCCAAGGAAAGGGTCTCCTGCAAAAAATATAACATTCGTTTGTCATTCTATTTTTGCTTTGATACAACGCATTGTGAGTATGTCCTATTTGGTATCTACCTCTTCCTCATATGGTAACATTGTCTAATCCAAAACCAATAGATGCATTTGCCTGCAAAGAACTGGTAGAACTGATTCACATCCCCAATGCTAATATACATAGGGCAGGGTCTGTCTTTCTGATTGGTCAGGGGGTGAATGTGTTTGAGTCCCTGTCAGTGCTCATCATCACCCACAACAAATATATTTATAAGATGCAATATAGCCACTCATTCAATTAACTTGCTGTTTTCTTGTCATTTAGAAATTTACTGTTGTGACAAATGTCAAATACTGTACAAGATTGCCTTGTGTTGAAATATACAGCCTAATATTTTTAAAATCGAAACATTTACCAAAATGAAAAAAATATATATATGTATCATTAAATTGAAAATAAAATGTATGTATGTCAATGTAAATTACCTCTTTTAAATCACATGGCAAGATTGTCTTGTAGGAGCAACAGCATTATTTTGGCGTATATTGTGCCACACTCTGGCACAAGTATTACCCATAAGTAAAAAACATATACATTTTCCATAAATCCTATTGCAGCAGGGAGCAATATGGAAACACATTTTTAAAATGAAAATATCCACAAGCCACAGTAAGACTAGTGTCTGTGGCTAGGAAAAAAGTGTATTGCTATTTTCTATCGAAAGATTACCATTAGGTTGTGAGACTTGCGCCAAACTGGGAATAAAGCAGTTCAACATGTGCAGATTACCAATAATCCGCAATTTTCTGGCACAATAGTTTTGTTTCATAAAATAAAGGTACGTATTCTCCAAAGTGTTGCAACATTTACAATACAACTACAGACATTTAAATGATTCTTTGTCTGTTCATTACTTAGACATTTGCACAATAGAATCTGAAAAACAGCTAAATATAGGATTGTATGTGACCCAGAGTGTAGTCACAAAAAGCAATAGTTTTTTCTGTAAATTTTCTGTAAATTCAGTGTAATCTTTTTTTGACGGTTCCAACAGAAACCTTGTGTAGAGTAATGCATGTGAATTTCATATTGTGTGCCGTGGCATACACTAGATTAAAAAGATAATAAAGGAGCAAATTCTGTGGTAATTATTTGATATTAAAATACTCCAGTTGGGAAATCCTGATTATTTATTGAAAAATTGGTAAAATATATGTTCATCCTTCCTATTTTTAATTTGAATATGTAATTATATAATGTTTTTTTTTTCCAATTGAGCAGATAAGAATTGAGGTGCAGTGAGAATATTAATAGTAATGAGACAATCTAACAATAACTAAGATACTGTTGGGAAATGACAGAAATTGTTCTAGTATGTTACAGCCAATTAAAATGTATTAATCCATATTACATATATATTAAATATCTAGATGCAGGCCCTATTTTTATGTGCTTCCAAATGGTTTGGCTGCTTACTGATCTGCAGACGTCTAAGAACTATGTAGTTATCTCGGTTAGAAGTAGTAGACGCTCCCCCTACTGGTGGTTTCTTCCCTCTAATCACTGTTTTTAGTAATAAAGTTGCTAAGGAATCATGATATATCTAAGCTAAGTGCTCAAAACCAGACCACTACATTTCACTATTCTGATACCTATAAATCTATAAACTTTGGAGGCACAATGTATCAATTTGTTTAAGGTTGGGCGACATGGGCTGCAACCGCCAATGTAACTTTCGCTTGGCTGCTTTGTCAAGGCATTAAGACTTTATTTCTGTGTTTCTAGCCAAATACTCAGTGGAAATATGAGTATACTTCAATCCCCCTCAAACACACAGAGGAAGTGTTACACATTCTAAACCCTTTGTGTATAATATAGAGTCCATGCTCATGTCATAGCTGGGAGCAGATTTAGCAGTTTTCAGTACTAACTATTGGGTTAGTGACCATCGTCGCCACCTAGTGACTTTAGGGAAGTAAGGGCTAAATAGGTGCAAGTGTAGACCCGGCCAAAACCAAACTCATAACTGCAGGGATACACATATATAAACAGTGAAAATACTATAAAGCTACTATATAGCTTTGAGTGCCTGCGTGCAATAAAACTAAACATCATCTGCACTCCTCACATTGCAACATAGATTTGCTCAGATCTACTGTTGCACCTAAGAACAGCTGTAAGTACAACTCTGGATATGTGCCACCAACTTAACAGGGAACAGCCTTATGCGTTGTCATTAGCAAACATGTTCAGCCATCACATTTACACAAAGCATTCAACATGAGTATTAAAATGCTGTGTTAAGGTTATTATCTATCTTAGTGTATTTTAAAATATCTGTAATAGTACACTATAAAAAAAAGGCAGTGTTTGCTACACATTTAGTTTTCTTTTTTTTTTTGGACAGCAACAATCCATAAGGTATTTGACTGACTGGCTGTTAACACAATTTGATTGCTAGCCATGTATTATAAATGTGTTTCTATTTTATAATTTGTCCCTAAATTATTAATATAATTTGACACATTTATATTGTTGAAAATATAATTTAAGGTCAGTGTTTTTTAAATATAAATTTATTTATTTTTTTTATTTTTTTACTAATGGCAATAAACATAAAGTGCAACCTCAAAATCTACAATTTTGTTGTGCTTTTGTAAATTAATTGATTACCATAAAGCCAGGTAAATGAAAGCAACGACAACAGTATTTTTTTTTTAATTGATAGGTAGGGTGGTGGGTATGGAGTTTAGCTTTGTGTGGCTTGGGTAGAGGATGCGGCTTGGGGAGGGGGTTTGGAATGGGGGATTGGGAGGTGGAGGGGGGAGAGGTTTGGAATGGCGATGGAAGGTGGATGGGGATGGAGTGCCTTCCAGGGGATGTCCCACTACTCATGTGGTAGCGGTGCTGTAGCTGGTCCAGATGGCACCTATGGCGGCTGGCTGGGAGGGCATTAAAATTATTTTAAAAAAATTTGAAAAATGGTGCCAAAAACTGTGATAATTCAAAACCGGGAGGGCGGATGGCACCACTCCACCACCCCCTTGATGGTTTTGAAGCGGTGTGACGTCAACCCGTTACGGCGGTATGTGAAATGACGTCACGCCGCACTTCATTCACCTGCAGGGGTTGCGTTGCTAGGTCTGCCTAGGGCGCTCGCAGACCTAGCGCCATCCCTGTATATACCTGAATGTTTGCATTACTGCACACAGTTTTAGATGATTGACGCCAGTCACAAGGCATATATTTAATGTATTTGTGCCTGAATTAGCATTACACACACAGAAAATAGGATTCAATGGAGATTTATAGATTTTTAAGTCTGTAAGTCACTTCAAGCCCTGATTTGAAAATTAAGGATAAATATTATGTAATTTAAAGTTATTGATATAAAACCGTTTTGACCAAAATCTTAATGTTCATATTTTTTTTCCTTTTAAATATGTAGTTGACACTTAAACCTGATAGAAGTCTGTTGGTGAGATGTTGTTTTAGCAAGTAATCCACTTCTCTGTGCTGAATATAAGTATTGCAAAACAGTTACAAAAAAGTAAGTTATTTGTTTTTAGATATATTTACAATTACAGTGAAATGTGTTTTCATTTTACAAAAACTAAATAATTAAATATAATTGTGTATTTCTGTGTAAACAATATACATATACAACATAAAATGTACTATATACTATAACATTTATTTCTTATACAAATGTATTTATTGTATGTTTAAATTCAATAAGACTATCTTGTTGAATATGCAAAATATTGTATGTAATCTGCATTATACTGTAGGTTTTAACAGGTCTATGACTTATCTCCTACTGTCTACAAGGTTATATCTATTATATTATACAATATTTGGGAACTGAATATACAAAATCCACAAATCAAATTCTACAAAGTATTTTATTAATTTAATCAAACACTACAGTCACTATCAATGTATAAATATACAATGAAAGGTTGAAATGTATTTTATAGCAATAATAAATTACAATAAATAAGTCATCAATAGTTAGATTTAAAAAATGACAACGAACCACAATGAAAAACATTTAACTTATCAAATATCATTTAAACAAATCCAAGCTATTTGTGGACCAAAAACATTTTGCTGTATTTAAGGGACTCATTAGGTCGCCATGTTGGCCAGGACACAGAGGATGCCCAGTACATATGATCTGATGAACTCTGCCATTTGCCATTCAGATTGGCTGATCCACAGGCGTTGAACCACCAGCCAGACTGCTGACTGTAACTGCAACTGGTAAACATTGTGTCTCCAACACGACACATTGGATGACAGCTATCATTTGGTTTATCCTCAGTGCTGAAAACACTGCCGTGCTGGTTGGAACCTTTGAGTTCAGAGTCTCCAAGGAAAGCGTCCCCTGCAAGAATCATTAGTTTTTGTTTTCTTTTGCTTATAAATCCCTGATTTATCATGTTGCAAAATGTCTTTCATAACACTGAATCACCCCCAGAATCATAGTTTATAATAAGCTCTCTTACCTGCTGTGCCAGAATATTTTCCTGCTGAGTGGCGATAGTATTCACTAACACCCCCAACACTGAAGGGTCTGTAGTCTGCATAAGCTTCATTATCAGAAAAGTCCCCAATGCTGATACGCAGAGCGCAAGGTCTGTCTTTTTGATTGGTCAAGAGATTAATGTGTTTGAGTCCCAGCCAGTGCTCACCTTCACCAACAACAAATAAAACATTTATTAGATACAACAACATGAAAATATCAATTAGACAATTAATGTAATTGGTTAACAAAAACCTGAACGGACCCTATTCGTTAAATACAATTACTATTGGGATGTATATGCACTTCCCTTATATTTACGAACAGCAGATGTTTCATACATTATACTCTATATAAATACAATCAGACACTATACTATAGCCAAATGTTTTATAGCATGAATTCAAGTTATGGTGCTATATAAGGTCAAATCTTACCTGTAAGATTTCCAAATCCATTTTCATAGTCCTCCCAAATTTGCTGGAAGGACAGTCCATCTTCACCATTGTGTTTCTGAATTACAGTCCAGCCTGCAGTTGCTGTCATTTCACAGTACACCTGTATGGGGACCAGTAAATTATTTTAATTGTCACAGTGGGTCCTTGTGTAAAATAGTTTTTAAACTACTAATAAATATTTTGAATATTACATATAATTTAGTAGGTACATCACACATTTGATATTCCTGATTTATGAAGGTATATCAAAGTATTTCGATAATTTTAACAATAGGGGCACAATAAGTTTTATGATTCTCACCTGAAAAGCAGAGTTAGCTCCCACTGGTTTTATTACATATATTCCACTTTTAGAGGCTTTGTTTCGCTCCCAGATATTTGAGCAGTCATAACCTACAGAATTGTATTAAATTGTATAAAGGTTTATGTCAAGCCAGTACATAACTACAGTATATATCATATATATATATATATATATATATATACATTTATGCATAAACATTTTTGCATTATTATTTAGAGAAAATAAATTACATAAATATATTACCGTTTGCATCCTGTATTCCTTGAGCCTGTGGAGGTAAAGATATGGATTATTTTAGTTATACAAAAGTCTTAAACTTTTCAACAATTTTTTTTTTTGGAATATTAAATGAAGTAAATAAAAACCAGTTACAAGAAAAAATTAAGTATATCATTTCCAATCCTTACCTGTGATGTTATATAAAGATAATGTAAAGTCACAAAAAATAGGCAGTTGTACGTATTCATCTTATCCATCTTCATACACCTAGAAACAATTTTGAATAAAGTAAACAAAAAGGAATTGCAATGTTATATACCCAATACCAAGATAATTAAAACATAATCATAATAAATTATTATTAACTGTAAATATTAAAACATTAACATGCAATAAAATCATTGTATTAATATTCATCCTACATTTTAAACTTCAGCATTGAGATAAAAAGTGAGATTTTGGGTTTGATATAGGAAACAAAAAATATTGAGAGGGAGACATAGGAGAAAACAAAAAATAGTTACCTTCTCATAATCTACAATGCCCAGAGCAGTGTCACCTTGAATACACTTTATACAACCCCTCTTCCCTGTCCCATTTATATAGCAGTACATTGGTGGGTGGAGAAAGAACCAGCCAGATGAAATTGCCAAAGGCTTGTCTTATTCACTAATCTCTTATGTAAGGACATTAACATAGTAAAGCATCTGGCTTATTTGTGTGTGATCATTTATTTAAGTAGTAAAAATGTGCCTATGTTAAGATAATATTTTATAAAATATTTACATGAATAGTCTAGGTATACTTATGATATTTTGTTTTCAAACAAAATAAATATTTTTACAGAATTAGCATTACATTTTTAAAACAAATGTTATTCCAATTACTCTAACAAATGAATTTCTATGTTTTTAAAAGGAAAAAAGTTATTTGTGAAATAAATAATGATATAGGTTTTATTTCACACAGCTCATGAAATTTACAAATATACAGATTAAGAAAAATGCATCAAAAATCTATTTAGAATGTTCTATGACATGACATGTGTTTATTTTAGTTAGACAATTTAATTGTCTGCAATATTTGAGTAAAAAATTATGTTTTATTTATGTAACATTAAAATGCAGTACAAGTTGTATATTTCCATAAAAATGTATAATTAATAAATAAAATATATAATATTTTACAAAGAACAATTCTGAGACATTGTAAATATCACTTGTCTTATATTTAATCAACAATACATTTATAATATTAATATTCTGTCAGACATTTCAGAGGATTTAGATTTTTTTGGATAAACTACAAATGTTAAGCGAAAATTTAATTGGCCTCATAAGCACCTACAGATGACTATATTAGTAGTATTACATAATTTCTGTATGATTAAACCTCCAATCATATGGAAAAGTTGATTTTTGTCATTCTTAGAGACCTCATGTGAAACCTGTTAGTGAATCAATGTCAGATATGTGATATACTGAGAATTGATTGTGATGAATGAATGACCATATAATGGAGAAATGTTTTGATTTCGTCAAAGATTAAAATTTTTATATCTAATTCAATTGAGGTGTTTTCTGTTTCAGCAACTATATTGTTAGCTAAAACTAAAAGTCAAAAAAGTCTAAAATTTGCATTTAATAATAAAATTGTTCAAGTACACATGCTCTGCGCTTTCAGTTTGCAGGTGTCCGACAACTCTGCAAGTCCCACCAGTCTTACAGTATTAAAGTATATAAATAAAATGAAGATGGGCGGTCCAACAGCGCTGCCGATATTAGTATATGAAATATTGATAATCCGTAATTCCGAAGATTTAATCCCAATGGACTTTTCCTCTCATATACATATATAAAAGAGAAAAAAAGAGAAACAAAAGCACCAATAGTGCATTACCCTTTATCTTAATGTATCATATATATCCAAACTCGAGAGGGTAACAACAATTTTAATAAACAATAAATCAGACATAAGTAAAACGGGACCAGCGTTTGTTATGAATTCATTAAACTCCCATCTGTGCAGACAAAATTACAGGCGTCATTTACAATGAAAGCAGAGGTTAACTTTATGTTAAATACACAATAATTTCAAGAATCACAATTTACATAGAATAGAAACATGTTCTGTAAAACTTGTGGGAAAAGAGAAGAAACCATATGCAGGATTAAAATGTCTATTGAAGTTCATGTAAATAAGCTGCAGTTCCCATCCACATGAATGGGATGTATGTCTTTTGATGTTTACAAAACAGAGTTTAAATGGTAACAAATCAGACCAAAGTGTGACCTGAAACTGAGTTACATTCATATTATTTCCACACATGAAGGTATTATAGATTTATCCCCATATCTTGCCATCTCTCTATGAAGCCACTTAATATATTTTCCTTTAAAGTTTGTGCTGAAATAAAACCTAAATTCTAAGACAATTAATGTATGAAAAAATGAATATGCATCAGACTTATGCAACAACATAAAGAATGCTTTTTCTTGTTAATATCTGTATGGTTGTTTTTTGATTTTTACAAGATCAACATTAGCATTCCTAGTATATAATGGAAATAATTCATGTAAAATTGTTTTGGTAATGGCAGAGACTCAGTTTCTTCATATAAGATGCAAAAATCATAGATCTGCAACCATATTCATAAAGCTTAGATTTTTATTTTTTTCCCAGCTAGTACCAGATCTTCTTTGGAAGACAGACTTTGACATCAATCCCTGGAAATTGAGTCTTTGTTTTAATATTTAATTTTGTTTGTTAATATTTCATGCTGTTTGAGGAAAATATAATAATTTGAAAAAGGGGCAAATTTTAACGTTTTGTTCTTTATGATGTTTGCATATCGACTTATAGAATAGGTAACCTGAATTGTTTTGGAATTTTGGTAAAATATGTGGAATATTATACAGCTTAGAAATGAGAGGTTGACAGGTCAGCTCTGTGAAATCGAAGTTTATCAAATTTGTCATCTTTTTGTTTCATGTAAATGGTGGGAAAATGTTCAGATCAAAGATGTGAAATCAATGGCTATTTTGAGGACAACACATGTTATTTACATGTAAGACCTACACTTAAATAGTGGAAATACGAGTATGTGGACGTCTGTATCTTCTCCTTAGCATCAATATTGTGGAACAGGTTTTTAAAATGCACTTTCTGTGTCCTAATTTGCACATAATCCTCTCCAACACACTTCAAATTAGGACACAGTTTCATCTTCGGCAAAGTACAATATAAGCAATTCCATAAGCTTAGATGTGAATATTCAGACAAATATTTCTCAATGTAATGTACAAGGGGACTATCAGATTTTAGGATAGGCCATACAGGTAAGTCGTTGGTTTGCAAATACACAGTATTGTAGCTGTTCTGAACATGTCTTATTTGAAGGGTGTTCCAGATAGCTTCATATTGTCTGTTGTGAAGTCAATGACCTACATTTAATGAGAATGGAGATTGAAAATTGAGGATATTTCCCATAGCAAAATCAGATTTGAGCTCACATTGTCAAGTATGCAAAATATTACTGAGAACCTGAATCTGATTGGTTGCTATGGGCAACATTCCCACTTTCAATCTCCCTGCTTAGTAAATTTAGGCCAATATGTTTGTTTGAATGCAAATGACCCTGAACTTGTACTGGTGATATAAAAGGGTTTTTTCAGACACACAAATTGTAACATGACTAGATAAATGAAATGGTTCCTGTCCCTAGTAACATAGTAATGTTTAGATCTGACCATATGTGTGTTTTATGCAAGAGACTAAGTCCTAAACAGACAGCATAAACACCGCATAAGAAACGTTTGGAGTTAGTTTTCTTTTTCCCAGTGTTTGGGTATGACAAAATGTTATGTAGTATTATATAATAATAAAGCAACAAATGAGACCCAGAAAATAACACAGGTAATACATATTTATGAAAAATTATGAGGCTATAAATGACTGATATTTGATTTTAGATGCAGTTATTACCAAAATAAATTCCAAACAGTCCCATCAAACAGGTGTCATTTCAGAATGCTCTCTGTATAAAAATCAAGAAGGAAATAATGTAGAAAATTTATGTAAAAACTGCGTCCCGCTGTAGACCCAACACCCAGACAGTAACAGCACTCACGCCGCGGGTTACCATGGTAACGCCATGATGCCGGGGGAGCCAGGCTTACTTAAAGTGACAGTAACAATATGATAGTGCTCCATAATATAACATCAGGACAACCCAAGCTTATACCCCAATAAAGATATATCAATGTAAAAAAGGTCCAAACCATATTTATACATTCCAATGAAGGACATTCAGTATACAAGGCGCAGAAGAAATCTTTTTGATCAGAAATAGTGAACTATTATCAATAAAGGTGCTGTCAGAACCAACTTGGAGGAGGTACAACAAAGAAGCTAAGGAATAATAAAAAAAATAAATTAGAATCACAAAAAAATGACAAATTTAATTCCTCATTAAGACCACCTGGATGTATAGTACGAATTCATATATAAACTGTGCTTCCTTTCTCAATAACAGATATCTGTCCCCACCCCTACTTAAGGGGGGATCTGAGCTAGGGGCATACATTTAAGCTGTTGTAACGTGTGCTTACACTCTCTAAAGTGTCTGGCAATAGTTGGAGTTTTAGAATCAATCTGATGGTAGGCTTTTTTAATAGACTAACTGGGCCATACGCTCTTTAAACATCCGAATGGTTTTCCCTATATACATTTTTGGGCATGGGCAAGAGATAGCGTACACGACATATTTACTTTCACAACTCAACCTTTGTCTAATAGTGTGGATCTTACCAGTTTTCAGATCTCTAAACTCACTCCCTGTCAACAAATATTTGCAATTGAGGCAACCGCTACATTTGAATGATCCACTACGTGTACTCGAGAGCCAAGTTTTGGTATTAACCATGGGCACGTCTGCCTTGACTAATTTATCTCAGCTTACGACTCCATTGGAAACAAAACATTGGTGAATCCTTCATAAAGTGGGCTATCCTCGGGTCTGTTTGTAAAATATACCAATATTTGTTGAAAGCAGCCTTAATCTGACCTGACATTGTAGAAAACATAGATACAAATGACACCCCTGTCTAATTGCAGGCACCTATGAATAGCTTGATTAATCTCCCTGTCACCATAACCCATCGATCTGAATCTGTTAGCCATTTCATTCAAATGTAATTGTAACTTCTTTCTATTGAATATTATCCTGGTAATCCTCAACATCTGCGAGTACGGCAATCCTGTTTTTAAAGGTTTAGGGTGAAAGCTTTCCGCTCGCAAGAACGTGTTCTTGTCTGTTTCTTTACGATATAAGGAGGTTTCAAAAGTCTTAGAACTTTGTTTGATCAGCACATCAAGGAAATGTATTTCATGTCGACTTGTTGCAACTGTAAATTTGATAGATTCGCTTACAGTATTCAGAGAAGCGATGAATGAGTCCCGATGAAGCTGAGTCCCTATCCACAAAAAGAAAAGATCATTGATAAACCGGACAACAAAAGGCACAAATGTAGCAAAATCAGAAGTATTGTAAATATTTTCGCTCTCAAAATGATGCATAAAAATATTGGCAAAAGTAGGATCATGGCATAACTCTGTAGCAAGTTGTGACAGCCAGCCGTCTCAAGATTTCCGCAATATAGTCACTCTTATTAATCACTACCACTGCTCTGCCTTTATCAACAGGGTGAATGATATTAGGATTTTCAGATAATGATTTAACAGAACATTTTTCATTTTTAGTCATATTGGAATATTTGACATACCCTTTCTGTTAATTAGAAAATCTCTTTTCACCAGCCTCATGAAGGTATCTATATGCATTCGTACACTGTGGTACAAATTTAGATTTAATCTTGAATGTGGTCCTCAAGCTTCTGGACACATCAATCATCTCCATGCTTTCTTTACAATAATAATCCTTTAACTTCAATAGCCGCTGAAATTTAAACATCTCCTGCTGAAAACGATTAGGTATTGACAAATGATAAACAGCTGTCTCATCCTGAGTCAAAACATGATTAGTTAAATTGTAGACAACTAATTCCTCTGTCCCCAACTAAATCATACATAGTTTTCATCTCTACTTTGGCCAATTCTGCATCCCGGTTTTTCTTTCTCCAATTCCCTCGCACCACCTTTGGACCAAAAAAGCATTTAATATGGGCGGCATTGCACTGATATTTAATTTTAAAATGTGAGGAAAGGGAGTGTGTTTCTAATCCCTTCTTTATATTCCTCACATGTTCTGCCCACCTGTCTGTGAGACTCCTCTTTGTGCATCCCATATATTTGTGGCCACGCACACATTCTACCGCATACACACAATTTTTAGTGGTACAGGTAATGAAATCTTTAATCACTATTTTTCTTCCATTGATATTTGAGGAGAAACCTTCTATTGTCAACGTTTTTTCTTTACTGGTCTTACACGGAATGCATAGTCCACATCTGAAGAATCAATTCCTCATCCCCTCTCTTTTTGGATGTTAAGGCACTCTTCACCATCTGATTAGCAATCGTAGGAGCTTTATGATAAATAAAACTGGGGTGATCCTGGATCACATTTTTAAGATCCTTGTCTCCCACTAAAATGTGCCAGTGATTCCTTATAATCTTTTTGATCTTTTTTTTACTCCGGATAATACTGTGTGATGAAAGGGATATTTTTACCCGATTTTTTTCTTTTACTATTCTCTGATGTTTATTTTCCCTGCTTATCATCGTCTCCCTATCCACGTTTTTATTTTTGCAGATTATTCCAGATGCTCTTTATCATACCCTCTCTTTTGAAATTGTTGCTTCATTACCTTCACTTGTTGTTAGAATTTCTTCCCATTTGAGAAATTCCTTCGAACTCGCTGAATTTGCCCGTAGGGAATACTCTTTAGCCAATTCCAATGATGGTTACTATTGTGCGGTATGTATGAACTGGAATCAGTTGGTTTGTTGAAATTACACATTTGCATCTTCCCATTTTCATTGTAGATAGACAGGTCCAAAAAATATCTTTTCTTTACTCCAGGAAAATTTTATGCCTCAATCGTTATTTAATTCGTTATTTAAATATTTTCTAAAGCATCTTGTTCTCGCTGCCACAAAAACATTACATCGTCAATATAATACCATTGTATTAATTGGGGAGATTTATCCAAGACAAGCATTTCCTCGCAGTAAGCCCTAAACGCAGTAAGCGTAACTGGGAGCAAAACGCATGCCCATCGCCGTACACTTACACTGTATGTAATATGTTTTCAAACCAAAAGTAATTATTACTCCAAGGCTTCCAACAAACAATTTGTGAGATTGTCCGATATTTTTTCCAGGTTCAGAAAGAATTTCACTGCTTGTAATCCTCTTTGATGTTTGATAATTGTATATAATGCTGTTACATCAACTGTAACTAAGATAAACTCTTCTTTCCATTTTAGTGGTTGTAAAATATTTAAAACATGCATAGTAATTGGTAGAAGGTGGAAGTCGATAAATTCGGATAAGTTTGAAGTTACTGACTCAGTACCAGCCACTATGGGACGTCCTGGGGGATTTTTATGAATTTTGGGCAGGACGTAAATAACAGGCTTGCTTGGATTTGGAAGATATATATTATATCTCTTGCGTTGTAATCGTGCCCAGTGTTTCGTATTTCTCCAATAATTTCAATAAGTTTTTTTGGATCCTATCGGTCGGGTCCACTTTTAAACATTTATATGTATCGGAGTCTGCCAATTGGCGAAAAATTTCCTTTGTTTGAATTTGATACATATATGTATATCTTCTACTTCAGATATCTCACCGCCACCTTGAACTTTAAATCATAAAATAATAAAACACATTTGTTTGTACTGTTAGAGATCTTATATCTCGTGCAAAATATAATGTGAAAACACAAAACAAAACCAGTGCCAATTAGCATATTATAGTTAAAGTGACTGACTATGCATTAACTCCAGTGCAAATGTTTTACCATTGTATATTGTACCATTGTATATAATAAATATGTAATAATAAATATATATTCTAGATAAGTATATGAAATATCAGTGCAAGAAAAAAAACAACCCAAAGCTTGCCCAAATCCAAATTAAACTCATCGTCATAATGTTTTATTATTGCTTTAAAAGAAACATTGATAATAATATCTAGATATACTGGTAAAGATTGCCAAGTATATTAAATACACAAATACTGTATAAATAAAAATATCTACAGTGACAAAAATCCCTCAATATATATATGTAACACCCCCAATATTTTACAGAAATCATTAAATAAATCTATTTGCATTATGTCCCACTATTTGTGAATAAAATACAGTTTGCTGTATCTGAGGGACTCATCAGGCCTCCAAGTTAGCCAAGACACAGAGGACGCCCAGTACATATGGTCTGGTGGACTTTCCATGCACCATTCAGATTGGCTGATCCACTTTCACTAAACCACCATCCGGACTGCTCCCGGAAACTGCAACTGGGAAACATCATGTCCCCTGCGCGACACATCGGGTGACAACTGTCATTCGGATTGTCCTGTGTGCTAAAAAAGCTGCCATGTTGGTTGATGCCTTTGCGCTCACCGTCTCCAAGGAAAGCGTCTCCTGCAACAATTAATATACATTTTTATTGTATTTTGCGTTTAAAGACCCTGACTTACTACACTGGTTGGGGACATGTTCTACTCAATCAAATCCCTTTCCCCATATGGTAACATTGTTTTAATACAAGAACAACAGTTATACAGTGGTCAATTACCTGCTGTGCCCGAGTACTCTCCTGCAGCGAGCCGGTAGAATTCATTCTCATCACTAACACTGAAAGGTCTATACTCTGCATAGGCTTCTTGGTCATTGAAGTCCCCAGTGCTAATACGCAGAGCACATGGACTGCCTTTCTGATTGGTCAGGCAATGAATGTGTCTGAGACCCAGCCAGTGCTCACCTGCACCAACAATTAAAATATTTATATAATGCAATCTATTCTGGTTCGGTATAGCGAGGTTTTCCAATACAGAAGCACAATTTACTTTGTTCCAATCAGATTGGCTGATCCACATCTAACAAACCATCAGCCAGGCTGCTATAGGAAACTGTAACTGAGAAACATGTCCCCGATGCAACACATCGGGTGACAGTGGTCATTCAGTTGGTGTTCAGTGCTGAATAAGCTGCCATGTTAGTGCTTTTTGGTTCAGCGTCTCCAAGGAATGCATCTCCTGCAACAAATTATATATAAATTTAGTTTTGTTCTTTGATATAATTGTTTGGGATATGTTCTATTTTGTATCTATTTAGGTTCCTTATATGGTAAAATTGTTTAATCCAAAACAAATAGTTATATTTTGGTCATTCATCTGCTGTGCCCAAGTATTTTCCTGCCGAGAGGCGATGATGAATCTTGTCCCTAAAACTGAAAAGTCTTTTTGGTCACCAAAGTCTCTGTTAGTGATCTTATATTTCGTGCAAACAAAACCAGTGCTAATTAACATATTACATTTAAAGTGACTATGCATCAACTCCAGTGCAAATGTTTTACCATTATATATTGTACCATTGTATATAATAAATATGTAATAATAAATATATATTCTAGATAAGTATATGAAATATCAACACAAAAAAAACACAAAGCTTGCCCAAATCCAAATAAAACTCATCGTCATAATGTTTTATTATTGCTAACACTAACATTGATAATAATATCTAGATATACTGGTAAAGATTGCCAATTATATTAGATACACAAATACTGTATAAATAAAATAAAAATATCTACAGTGACATAAAAAATCCCTCAATATAAATAATACCCCCAATATTTTACAGAACTCATTAAATAAATCTATTTGCATTATGACCCACTATTTGTGAATCAAATACATTTTGCTGTATTTGAGGCACTCATCAGGCCTCCAAGTTGGCCAGGACGCCCAGTACATATGGTCCGGTGGACTTTGCCATGCACCATTCAGATTGCCTGATCCACATTCACTAACCACCATCCGGACTGCTCTGTTTGCTAAAAAGGCTGCCGTGTTGGTTGATGCCTTTGCACTCACCGTCTTAATTAATATACATTTTTATTTTATTTATGACTTAATACACTGGTTGGAAGCATGTTCTACGCAATTAATTCCCTTTCCCCATATAACATTGTTTTAATACAAGAACAACAGTTATGCAGTGGTCACTTACCTGCTGTGCCCGAGTTCTGTCCTGCAGCGAGCAGGTAGAATTCGTTCTCATCACTAACACTGAAAGGTTTATACTCTGCGTAGCTTCTTGGTCATTGAAGTCCCCAATGCTAATACGCAGAGCACATGGTCTGCCTTTCTGATTGGTCAGGCGATGAATGTGTCTGAGACCCAGCAGTGCTCACCTGCACCAACAATTAAAATTTTATATGATGCAATATAAAAACCCTTTGCAATAAATGTAACTTTATAAATTCATCTGTAACTAACAGGACAATGTTTATACATAGCCCTCATATCTATAAGCCAAGAAACTCACTGTCACTTCTTATTTTCTGTAGTATTATAACACTATATCACAGTCATGCTATAAGAATAAAGTCTTGTATCATGTATGCCAGTTGAGGAAACAAGAATAGCAATCTTGCAGGCATGATACCTTTTAATGGCTAACGAAGATAATAAAAGTGCAAGCTTTCGAGACTACTCAGATATCTCTATCAATACCATGTCTGATGAAGAGATCTGAGTCATCTCAAAATCTTGCATTGTATTCATTGCTTTTATTATTACTGATAGCCATTAAAAGGTATATCTGCAAGACAGTCATATGTTGTAGCATGGATACAAGTCATAATGTACCTGTAAGATTTCCAAATCCATTTTTATAGTCCTCCCACATTTGCTGGAAGGATAGCTTGTCTTCTCCATTATGAAACTGTATTACAGTCCATCCTCCATCCATGGGCATTTTACAGTACACCTGTAGGGGGAGCAGTTACATCTATGTTTAGATGATGTAATTTAGATGTATTATGTTCTTTGTATAAGCAAATGAACCTATTTCTAGTATAAGCATATGAATAATTCATAGGTATTTGGTCATGATATGACAACTGTGAAAAACCATTATAAAAGTACACTATTATATCTTTAAAATTGAATCACCATATAATATATAGATTTATTTAACAATGTAATATATAAATTCTCATGCATTGCAGTAGAGGTTTGACTGTCTCACCGGAAAAGCAGAGACGGCTCCCTTTGGTTTTATGAAGTATATCCCACACTGGCAGAGGCTTTGTTTCACACCCAGATATTGGAACAGTTATATCCTATAGAACAATGTCATTTACTTATGCAGGGATTTTATCTAAGATCTAAGATCAGTATGTCATAAATCAGGGTGGGGGTGTACCGTATTTTTCGGACCATAAGACACACCTGACCATAAGACGCACCTAGTTTTTAGAGGAAGAAAATAGGAAAAAAAATATTCTGAACCAAATTGTGAAAAAAATATTTAATAAACTAGGACTGGTTATATGCTGGTGTAACTGTACACAGCATTAACCCCTGTATCCCTGTCTTCCCTGCCATCTCTCTCACTATTTCCCCCACATGCCTTCAATAAAGTATAAAAAGTAAAAAAAAAAAAATCCTTTAATTAAAAGTATTTATTACATTTTATGATTTATGTATTATTTATACATCAGTTAAAAAGTAAAGGGGAAGGGGGGGGCAGAGGGGATGTGTATATACTGCTGCACTGAGCAGCTGTCAGTAGTGTAGGACAGTGTAACACCAGGCAGCAGCTCTCCGGAGTTATGGAGGACTGCTAGTAACTGCTATATACCAGGCAGCAGCTTCCAGAAGGGTATACAGGGGAGTGAGGACACTGAAGTCCAGGCTCCCCT
>JABWIB010000418.1:9299-23489 GCA_016617825.1 Platyplectrum ornatum
TTTGATTCCATAACGGATTATAGTCCAATTTGATTGAGATATTATATTTATCATTGCATAATAAACGTTATTACCAACGTGTAGAGTCCAAACAGTCCACCGCAATGACCATGTACATGAATATACAATAAAATAGGCATTTTCTCTCTGTTAATATTTCATATTAATACAGACAATATTATCCTATATTTTATAATGTTTGATTCCTTTGTTTTGGACTTTGACAATTTATTCAAAGATCTAAGCAAAACTTTGTTTTTTTTTAGATATTTATGCACAATCCAAGTTCAGGGATAAAGATCTTCCTTAATTTGTTTGTTAGGTAAAGTAATATAAAAGAATACAATTATCAAACCTGTGTGCAGTCTCCCTGGAATAGTAACAAGTTTGTCGTAAACAGTATAATTTAATATAAGTTTGTAATATGGCTTTCTTTTTTGCTGAGATATTTGTAGATAATAATAAAGATGGATAATGAATACATTTAAGGAACTGTGCACTGCTTTGTACTGCGCTTACATTGTCATTACGCTATCTCTTGCATGGGGATTTTATTCTTCATACAATCCCAGTTCTTAGCATAGAGATGAATTTCTTTTTCTGTTCTCTTTTTATAATGATTTTTTGAGTAGTCAAGACGTCGCTTGACTTATCTTGAATAGAACACATTTAATTGCTTAAATTTTTTTATAAAATGCCATACACATTTCTTCTAACATCTGTCTCTTTTTTCTGTACACAATAATAACAACAATTAAATCTATCTCCTGTTACAATTTCTTTAAGAATTAAACATAATACACATGTGACATCAATCTAATTAATTCTCATATTGTTCCATTTTTCTGCAAAGTCTCAGGGGTCAACCTGACACAAGACATTTTTATCCATTTATATTTTTAAAGGAACCTTAAAAAATCATGTTTTTTGAGAATAAAAAGTATAATTAAATGATAAATAATATTACTATACAAAATATAGTAGATCGATTGATGATTACCCCCAAATTGTGGATTTTTAAAATCTGATTTGGCACTTTTAGAGGTAAGTTTCATATATTGCTACACCAGGACATTTTATGGATGTACATCCATCCACACTATCCAACACATTTCAACACCCAAGGGGTATATTTACTAAGCGGTGAGATTGGAAAGTGGGGATGTTGCCCATAGGAACCAATCAGATTCAAGCTCTCAGTTTCATTTTACACACTAAAGTTTGTGAAGTCAAATCTGATTGGTTGCTGTGGGCAACATCCCCACTTTTCAATCTCACTGCAATCTCGCTGCTTAGTAAATATACCCCTTAGTATAGCTTGAATAGCAAAAATAAGTATCCACACTTCCAAGGTTTGCTTATTATGGCTTCTTTTTCACATTAGGCATGTTCAGATGTGTGTGAGAATCCATTTTAACCAACCATCAAAAACCCATCGACATATACAGATTTGACACAGAAAACTTGAGTTTGTCAAACTTAAGGTAACCCCTAGATTTCAGAAGTCCACCTGTTAATGGTTAAAAAAAAAGAACATACAAGTATGGGCTCTGTATGAGAGTTTTCAACTGTTGAATGTATGCATCTGTTAAGACTACAAAGCTTAGGTAGCTGGGCTTAGAAAATAAATTATTAGACTCCCAGAAAACTAAAAAAGTTCTCCCATAGTTCCCATAGTTTTCCCATTTTATAGTGCACCTGACAAACCCAGCATTGGTGTAAAAAAAAATCTCCCCTGTGCTTCTGTAACTAAATCTGTCATTCTAATTTGAAACACATTTCATTTTTTTTATAAGGCACTCTTCAGGTAAAGTATTAGATAATAAGCAAGAAAAGAGATCAGTGAAATACAGAGGACAAACCTTTCATGGGTCTAACCTTGTGAATATTTGCTCTCATCAAACTGTTTGGCAAGCACAGCACAAAGATGCCTGCAGATTCTATAGCCAGGATAATTAGTTGGCATTCATGGAGCAGTCACTCATGAACAGAAGGGCATATCTAATTTCACTGGTATTTAGCCAATGTCATTTAACAAGGGGCGATATGGTGATTTCCATGCTATGGACACTAATTCATTGTGAGCTGAAAGAAACCCACAAATAATAAAGCTACTAACTGCAAGTGAAATGTTTTTAGATTTAACTATTCATTAGTATTTTATTATTTAAAAAAAACCCTGACTGTACAAAAGCAAATGGAAGTAGGTAGACCATAAGTTTAAATTTAAAAATGAAATTATTTAACATAGAAATGTGAGGAGACTGTAGGACCACATTCAGACTTCTGCATTTTAAGTTTTTGTATTAGAAATTTTAGGATCCCCCACCCCCAAAAAAAGGAAAAAGGGTGTTTACAAAAGAGGTAGACGTATAGTGAAAAGAAAAGACATGGCCCTTTGGAAATATAGGGAAACTTAGTAAAAAATCTACATAGAAAAATGTATCTTGCAAAATACAAGTGGGTAAAGAAGCTTATCCAGACCAAAAGACGCTGCAAATACCCAAACTTAGGGGAAGAATGGCACAGTGGGAAATGGTGAAGTTTGGGAGTCTTGTCAAGTGTGTCAGGGCTATAAAAGATTATTTTAACAATACTTTTTGGTTAAGAGGATAAAATTGCAGTTATATGGATAAAATACACAGGACCTTTACAGATGTCTGTATCCTATAGTAGAGATCTCTATTTTGCTAACATTTTCACATCCATGGTATAGTAAAAAATATGCACTTTCCCATAGTCTAGATACAATTCAGAATTTCAAAATATCAGAACTCATAGCTAAACGTGGACAAATCAGTGGTGCTAGATGGAATACATCCTAGTATAATAAAACAGCTTGAAGGTTGCTGGAAAAAAAAAACTAATTTTAACCATACCTTGTTCAGATTACATGTGAAAAGTTTTCATGTGAAACATTTTCATGAAAACGCCTGGTTTCTTGATAGCCCTGGCTTTTTGTAAGCAGTCTAAACAGGATTTTCAGCAAATCTTGGGTAAAAGACCCTGTCAAAAAGAAAAGGTTTGGCTAAAAAGCCAGGTTCGATGACTGCACTGCACTGGGTTGACCAGGGAAACCTTGGGTCAGCACTATGCAATGTGAACGGGCAACACTGTGTGCCACTAAAAATCTTTTGGGTTTGAAAACCTTAGTATGCAATCTGAACATGGAATAACAGGAGCAATTTCAGTAGATTATAAAATAGAAACTGAAGTGACAGTCTGGATAAAGCTGGCAACTATCAACCAGTGAGTCTTACATCAATAGCAGGGAAACAAATGAACATATTACTAAATGAACAAACTGTAAAATATCTTAAATCAAGCAACTTAAAGAATCCAACAAATGTTATTGACTTTTTTGACTGGTTCACTGAAGTAGTAAATGAAAGGGGAGCTGTAGGTATTGCTTATCTAGAATTGAGTAAGGCTCTTGACACTGAACAGACTGTGAAATAACTACACAATTTATGATAAGTTTTAAAGATTGTTGCATAATTGTGCAGTTTCTGCTCTTCAAACAACAGCAGTTAAGTAAGCATTTAGCACTCTTTCTAGTATTCTACCAGAATATTATGAAGCACCTCTGAGTTTACTAAGTAAGATTCTAATGTGAGTAGATTATTGTATAGGAAAATCGACAACAAGGTTCTGGTGGCCAATTGAGGTGCAAAACTAAATATTCAACGGGTTAGTTTACAAGTTAGGTAACATAATCTTTGTTAGTGAAACTGCAAGAACAAGCATGCTCTGCCAGCTATCATTTATGTCATTGCTAATGCAGCAAGTTTAACAACATGTGGAATGCCACAAGTTACATGTTTGTCACTGCTTGGCCACATCCACTTATTACGATTACCATAAATTCTCTACTTATACTAAATTAGGTAAGTAATAAAAATGAATGACTTCCTTTATTCTTACTGTATTATGTTTTGCTGTGGAGTTCAGCTAAGAAATATTATTACTAGGTTTTATATAGCAAAACCATATTGCATAGCCCCTATTACTAGCCAGTCTTGTTTAAAAATAATATGCAAAACAGCTGCTTAGGCCGATCCAATGTCTGAACAGACTGGGGGCTGGGAGTATCTGTTCTGCAGTCTGATGGTCTGTTCCAATACCTGCTATCCCATGCTGACAGAATTTACCTATCATCTGCTGTTAAGTTGTTTAAATGGTGTAACCATATATAAATACAGCAGCTGACATCAAAGCAGTTGTTTCTCCCAGCCTGCCAGGTGCAGGCACAGAGCACATGTGTATGGTCGTATACAGACAGAATAAACCAAAGTGCCTTTAGTTCTGCTCTTTGGTGCACTTCTTACCTTAGCTTATGTAAGTAGCAGTTTATGTAATGTGACCCATATATTAAAAGTTAAGTGACAGCACTGTGTGAATTTAAAAAATCTGTTCCTTGATCCCAATAATAAAATACAAAGTACTTTCTTGGAAAAATATTTTCTTTACTTATTTGCTTAAGAGAAATACAAGTTTCAAATGAATACCATTCAAAGATATTTTTAACATAAAATAACTCCATTATATAAAACTGCCAGTCATTTTTATGGTCGGAAAACGAACTTTTTTAAGAGCTGCAACTGCACATGCTATAAACAGATTTCATAGATAAAGATCATAAAGTGTATTTTTTATTAATTTGTCTTGGCTGACATAACATCAAAACATTACTGAGAATAGGATCCAGTGTAACCAGCTTTCAAATATTCATCGCTGAATATTTGCTAACCTTGCTCCATGTGATAGCAATAGAACAAAGATAATGCGTTCAAATGGAGATAAATTACAATCTTTGAAAACATTATCACCAGTCTTAATCAAGTTTGTTCCTGCAGCTGAACAGCCTTTGACCTGGTTACATTCACAACAAACACATCTGCTGTCTTTGTAGCAAATGGATTTGAGAGCTTTCTGTATGTTGTTAAGACTGAATGGCTGCATGCTTCTGTGGATTTGTTCCAGCTACTACATTTATTAGGGTGTTAGCAGATTTCTGCTGGTTTAAGGGCAACAAAACTAAATTGAATTTCATGTTTTATTTTTTTTTTCTTTTCCGCTTCAAGGACAGGATCAGAAATATTTCATGTACGGGTAAGAGCTGTCAAATTCACACTTACAATTGAAGTATGACATTGTGATAAACAGCCTTTCTGATGATATATTGTAATTCTTTCCCTGAAACAAAAAAGACAAACATGTCATATGTGCAAGAGGGAAATGAAATCTGTATAATGCATTCCATACACCAAAGTTAACCAAAAAAATTCATATATCAAATATAAAAAGCATTGACTATATTAAACAAATGGAGGTAAAATAATATTTATATTCTAAGGTAACTTCAGCATAAACCTAGATTTTAGCCCATACATGCATTGTATCTGTACAATTTACAAAATATCAATACTCTTTTGTGTTTTAAATATACTTTTATTTATTTTAGATATGGGGATGCAGCAAAATGTCAGTTATAGTATTGTTTAAAGGTATTTACAACAACATATGTTATGTCGGCAGAGTTACCATGCCAACGGGATCCCTGCCATTGTGCTCGGAAGTGCTTTCTAGATCCTTTCCAATCTGGTGGTCTTCTGCCACCCCAATAATAAAAATAAAGTATGATAATAATTATTATAATAATAATATAATAATAAAAAATAAAAAAAATAATTAAATCCTTGACTTCCACTGTACTTACCNTGCCATTCATGATGTTGAAATTTAATATAGACATTTTAATTGTAGAGATTCTCGCCATCACAGTGACAATCCACAACCGATATGTATGGCTGAAGGAGTACTAAATAAAAATTCCATATTACTAAATTATTATCTTCCAGTGGTACTGATTTAAACACAAATGATGGTTCTATCAAACTGTTTAACTCATGAATAACATCTGTCCTGATGGGACACAAGTTCAGCAAGTAAGGCAAATCATCTAGGACTTATACACGCCTTACGACTGGTGCAACTATGAATCTTTAACCTATGTATATGTATATCTGTAATTGTATTTGGATTGGACTCACGTATGTAAACAAATCATCAGGTTACTTTAGTGCTATAATAATACATAATAATTTCCTATTTTGAACAATCATTATTACCCAAACAGACTGGGTATCATAAGCTTACAATGTATAGGACATTGATTTTGAGACACAATGGGAAATGTAATAATTCACATAATGGACCAGCCAGGTTGTATGGTAAATGTTCTCTGTATGGTCCAATCATACAGTAATGTTCAGAGCAGAACTTAAGTAATTTTTGTATGTGAAGTGAAAGTAATTAAGTTTGTGTAAATCATGTAATAGACTGGGAAATTGAATAGCAAAGTGTTTGTAAGCTGGTTTAAATAGATAAGCTTTAGAAAAGCGAGAGAGTAGAGCATAGTCTTCATGGGTAATAAAGAATATTACAGGAAGTAGGTGCAGCCCAGAGAAAGTCATTTATGACCAGTGTAGAACATAGTAGTTGATCCTGTGATTCTCTAGAAAATTAGCTGGAATATAATATCTTAGACAACACAGAGCTGATAATGAAATGAAATGACTTTTATTAGCTGTCCAAGCGAAGGGATATAGATAGAGAACAGCAATGGATCTCAGACTGAGCCATGTGGTACTCCAATAAATAGAGAAAGGGCAGGGGAGGTGGATACAGAAAGGCAAACACAGAAAGCGTGATTAGATAGTAGGATATGAACCAGGAAGGGTTTCCTGAATATCTAGGAATTGTAATATTTGTAAGAGAAAAGAGTATCCAAATATCAGAAAGATCCAGGAGAATTAGAAGAGAGCAGTAAGCATTGATTACGTCAAAGACCACCTTGGTCACTGTAGTTTCAGTGGCAAGTTGGGGATGAAAACCTGAAGGCAAGCCTCAGAGCAACTTTGAGGAGAATCTGAGAAATGTGGGGATCATTTGAGAAATGGGTTGTCAGTGATCAGTTGAATTTTGAATAGAGATGGAAATATTCCAGTAGAGAGATAGCAGATTCCAGACTAGTGAGTTTAAAAGTGTAAGATCAAGAGGACAGGTACTAGAGTAGAGTACAAAAAGAGCTGGTTCTTCCATATTTATTTGTGGGATGGCATTAACATATGGTGCTGAGAAGAGAGAAGTGTGGAGAAAAGGTGCTGAGCATTGACTATATCATTTTTCCTTAAAAACTGCACAAATTTATGGCAGAGTTGTGTTTGTGTCTTTATTACTGGAATTTTATGTGCATTTGTTCTGGGCATCAGTGTAAAGGTAAGTATAGCAGCACGGATAGCTCAGCGGGTAGCATTGATGCCTCACATTGCTAAGACTGGAATTTGATTTCCCAGACCTTACCTGTGTGGAGTTTGTATATTCTGCCTGTGTCTCTGTGTTCTCTGGTTTCTTCCCACACCTCAAAAACATGCCNGTAGGTTAAAACTAAATTGACTAAATTGTCCTTATTGTATGTGTAATTGCCCCTATGTAAGCTTTTGGGCTGGGCCCCTCCTTCTCACCCNTTCTNTCTGTATTGCCAATTGTACAGCACTGCAGACACCTAGTACCGTCTTATACTAAACTAAGGAAAGCAGGTAGAGAGATGACATACAAAGAAAACTGATTATCNTCTATCTAAATTCACCAGAGGAGAGAATAACTTCTCATGAAGATGCAGCTATTGATAAAGTGACTACTAATTATTTCAAACATCATAATGAATTTGAAAATACTGCATTCATATATACCACTTTTAGTTTATAAAATACATCATATAAAACAATGTTCTTTTATATNATTTCTCCATTTTATAAATGGATTGTTTTGCTGCACTGTAATATTCTTATTGTCAAGATCTACATTTTCCTATTTCTTGTTTCAACAAGAAGATACTAAGCTCTTATTATATTCAAAAATATATTGAAGAATTATTATGTAGAAAAGGATAACTTTTATCTTCCCTCTGCAATCCTGCCCTGCTGGATATAAAAGATTCAGGAGCTTATAACGACATTATACATTCCAGTCATATCCCTCAGACTTCATCTAGCCAAGACAAGATTTTTTTTCCCCCTAAAGTAATGACTGTTAGTGAGTATCAGTTAAAGTCTTTGGAGATTATGCATTTTGCAAAGTTTATTTTTAAATCTATTTTCTTAAAATCCTAACGNTATGCCCTTGCTTGACTTTTCACTTAATTACACGAACAACTGAATGTGTAGTGAGTTAGTATAGCTGCACAGTGCTCACTGTGTGATGGCTCTCTGAAGGAAAGAATATGTTATCNTATACATAATAGTCATCAGGCAAACATATATGCATGTATAAAGGGTGGGCATCCACAAGAACGATATTGTTCTTGTGGAAATTTGGCACCGACAAACGTTGATTTTCCTTAGTGACACTAGTGGTACCCATAGGAAATAAAAAAAATGTAATAAAGTAAATAAGAATATATTTATGGTTTACCAGCTGTGGCTGGGCACCGGAGAGGCCCCCAGCTGCTTATGCAATGCTACAGCGCCTCCTGCGTTGATGGAGTGGAGGAGGAGCTGCCGGNGTGTCGGGGAAGCACTGCTCCGGTGCCCAGCCACGGCTTTTTACAAGTTTTCTTTGTAAGATAAACAAAACGATTGTCATTGACCAATCAGTGAATCCGATTGATCAAGGATATCCTTTGTTTGTTTTTCTGCATTTTATCGTTTTTTTTTTTTTAAATATCCACAATAATCGTGGGTTTTGTCTAAAAATTGGCCCATGGATGGCCACCTTAAGACCACTGTATTAATGCAGTGGATGTAATGGCAATGTCATGAAAATACATATACCCAATTGTAGCGAGATATGATGAGTTATGGTTAGTAGGCAGTTTTCATCATACAAAGGTAACATTTATTTCAGCATCAAAAGTCACACAGCCCAGTGAAAGCATAAATCATAGAACAAGTGTTCACAGCAAACACAGATGCACTTGTATATACAGCAGCAGGTGAGGTATCACATTTCAAATAACTTTTCAAGCTTAATTATAGCAGTCATCCCTATCACTAGCCAATAAGCACTGGTTCTGATACAAAGTATAGATGTGCACAGAAATATGATAGTTATATGGAATGTGATGTTAGATTTATACCATGAGGATAAGAAGAAGATTANAATATTGGTTAAAGTATTGTTACAAGTAGTGGAGATGCAGACACAGAGTGTAACTAAGAGGCAGGTTTTTAATTAAGCACCTAAAGGTGGGGGTAGACTTGGCTGGGGGCTCCTAGCATGTCTTGGCCACTGGTGAAAACTACCTAGTATTAGCAGGTAAGTCCATTATACAAAGACAAACACACACTGAGCACCACCACACAACTTTTGCCCCAANTGTGCGGTGTGGCCAATGTCAGGGCAGCGGCCAATGTCAGGGCAGTTTTCACCTACCCTCTAAATGTTGGGAGGTATGACTGAACATACAATAACCAATACAGAATGGGCATAACGTTGGAATGCCCATAATGACAAAATCCCAGCAAGACTAAAGAATACATGTTAGACAGCCACAGATATACAATCAGCAGGTCTAGAACACAGAGCTGAGAGTCAGCCCTAGGAGAACAAAGAAGGCCATACTAGAAAAAAGTTATTTTTATTTATAAATAATCATGTATCAATAGATACAGTTAAAATGTATAAATACTATATTAAATATTGTCAACTTGCCAGTGTTGGCAAAGTAAATAAACAGTAAACATGCCTTTCAGTGCACAACATAAAAAGGTATTTTACTTGTAAACTACAAGCTACCCCAGACTTAACTTAAAATGTGTTTGTATGCTCAGTCAAATGTATTTGATGGCTGTGGCTGTGGCAATGTGCTTTTACTGTATAGCTGGTTATGTGTTTAATCCAGCAGGTTCATATGGGTGCTTGTGCCTGGATACTCAGTAATGTAAAGTGGTAAGGTACAGCTATAGCGCATAACAGTGACTGGTTATAGTGTCAGGTAAAACAACTGTGTATGAAACCCATTGGCATTTCCNTGGCCCTTTATATAATATTCAGCATCTGTTATACATTATCTGTATGTAGGTTGTATGTGTAGGTATGTATGTGTGTGTTCGTGTTTTGCTATGGAAGTTCTACTACTGACAGTAGAATCACTTTCACATGCTGACAGCTTCTTACTTCTATCACACAGCGACAGCTACCTAGGGCCAATCAGGAGACTAGCGGCTATGTAAATGATAACTGTTGGATGCTTAGCCTCCTAAGTATTCTTTGCAAAATTTAGAATTTTCCTGATTAAATTAGTTTTTTTTAATAATCATAAAACATAATATAATGTAATTGACTGCCTCGCTGTTTACTGCACAAGTGCATTATTATAAATTAGAATACTTGCTCCTGTATCGCCTTTTGACCCATGCACAATGATCTAGCTATGCATAAGCAAACACAGGCATATACAAGGTAATTAAATTAATTAGGCAGACTTTGAGAAAATCTTACTTTAATGAATCACCTGGCATCTAGCTGTCATTTCATAAATGTATTTATGCGCTTATAAAACACCTTGCAAAATGACTACAGCTGAGATGATGACATATAACCACAATAAATGCTATACAAAATTTTAGCAAACAGTAATTATTAATTAGATTTTATGTACAATTCTGCCACTGAGCAAGTTAAGCCATTCAATTATTTGTGTGTATATATATATGTATATATATACACATATATACATATATATGTATGTATATTTATATTATTATTCTGTTTTGTATAACAATATTTCCTAGCTCCACTGTTATTGCATAATATGGGCCTGAATCCAGACTGTCNGAAATCCTGTGTACAGGGGAGACCACTGCCAATGCTGCTGGCGCTGAGGAAGGTCAGGGTTTAACCGTGGCGAGGGTAAGGTTAGGGTCAGTCCGTGGCAAGGGGAGGGTTAGGCTGCAAGGAAATATGCCTTTGGATCTCAATTATCCAAGCTGTATTCCAACATCAATGTTATTAGACTTACAATGAAAATGACAATTCTGGCATTTATTATTATAATATTTTGCTAAACTGTAATAAAATTTGTTTTTTTCCACTATGTGCTACTACATATAAAAAAACTTTGTGGTTCCTGTGTAATATTATATCCACCCTCTGGAGCTGTTGTTTAAATTCATGTGCCACAGATGGGAAAATATTTATATTACTTGCTCAGAAATTGTTGCAGCCTTAAGCCAAAAAAAAAATGTGGTACTAGATGCTCGCTACAAATATGTTTTCCCCCTGTCTGACACTCTTAAGAGTGTTAAGATTTTAATATCTAAATCAGATGTAATTTTCACCATTTTAATAATGTTCTTAATAATGTTTTAGTTGGCAATAAGGGTATTAATATAAAATGCTTATAAATCCAAAAAGATTTGTAATAATGCAAAAAAAAAAAAAAATATATATATATATATAGAGAGAGAGAGAGAGAGAGAGAGAAGTTAGAGGTTTTTATTTCCCTTGATGCTGAAAAAGTGTCAAGTAGACAGGATTTCCTGGCAATTTATGATCCAAATTCTCCAACACTTAAGTATTTCTGGCAAATTTGCAACTTGCCCAACAGGTATTCTGTAGCATAGTAGCTCCCTGTCCCTAGCATACCATAGTATTTAGACTACGCACTGCTCCTTGAACAAACACCCCATCCTTCAATCCTGGGCAAACAGCGTTTTGTTACTCTGGTACTGTTACTCCTTGGCATTGTGCATTGTCCCTATTCTATGCTACCCCTGTATCCTCACTCCAAAACCACGTTCTCAGATAAAGGACTTGGGGCTCCAAGGTACTGTGTACTCTCCCAAGCTATATGGCTAAGGGGCCCATCGACAATTTGACCTATCAACATTATGACGAGATTTTTCACTGTCAACAATTTGACTGTTGCCATTTTATACCAGACACCCAACTCTACATTCCATGCCCAATCTCTTTCAACTTCTGTAAACACATGGACGCTTACCCAAATATAAAGTCAACTGAACCAAATATTATACTCAATCTCTGACAAAAATCCCAGAAACTCATAACCTCTATATCACCGACTCTAATGATTCACTCTTTAAAGGTAATTCCTCCCCTCTCTCCATCTGTAAGATACACTCCCACCTCCCACTTGGAGACTCCTCATTATCTTGTGGATGTGCAAGGTTATTGCCATTAAAAGGAAGATACTCCTCAAGCTCCTTTATTTCTTTATTACTTTATCTAGCACCTAGTTCTCTTTCTCTCTATTTGTTCAGTGTACTCTTGTTTGTTTTATGCCCATCGTCTTTATTGGGGCCTTTTCTCTAGTCCAAGAAGTGCGATCAGTCAGGGATTGTGATCTGTCAATATGTCTTGCAGCTCAAGCCCATTCTAACCATTAGAGGCACTGGCAAATACCAGACTCCTCACATCCCTTCCCAGGTTAGACTTGCAAAGTTGACATGATATCGGTATCATGATGCAAGGGGCCTGCAGAACACAGAGTATAAAGAATGGAAAAGGCAACCTCTATCTGGTTAATTTTCCTTCCGGAGGCTGCACTTGCCATCTTGTCCAGGTTTCAAGTTACCATTTGCAGCTATGTGAGGAAATTTTTTGGGCTAAAAAGAACTTTAAGTGGTGTGCCACAGGGCTCGGTGTTGGGGCCACTCCTTTTTTATTATACCGTATATACTCGAGTAAAAGCCAACCCGAATATAAGCCGAGGAAACTTTATTTCAATTTAAAAAACTGGGATAACTTATTGACATCATACAGGACAATGACTCAAATATAAGCTGAGGAGGCACTTTCAGCACATAAAAATGTGTTGAAAAACTAGGCTTATACTTGAGTATATACAGTATTTATAAATGGCAGCCAAATGGAAGATGAGATTCAATATAGATAAATGTAAAACTATGTATTTAGGTCACAACAACAAGCATGCAACCTATACATTAAATGGGATTCATTTAGGGGAGTCTTCAATGGAGAAGGATTTAGGGGTGCTTGTAGATAATAGACTTAGCAATAGGTCACAATGTCAATCAGCAGCAGCAAGGGCCAATAAAATATTAACATGTATAAAAAGGGACATAGATGCCAGGGACAACTGTGTCATTTTACCACTCTATAAATCATTGGTGAGGCCTCATCTGGAATATGGAGTACAGTTCTGGGCACCACTCCATAAAAAGGATATTACAGAACTGGAACGGGTTCAGAGAAGGGCAACAGAAAGGTCCAGAAAATCTACTGAAGAACCTCCAAACTGGTGCGTAAAAGACAATTTATGCACTTTTTTTCAGCAACATTTCAGACTGCACACTAACAGAATGTCATCAATGTAGCATCAACTTTGAAATGACCATTTAAGAGGAAATATTGTGAAATATATTTGCAGCTTATGGATTAAAGTGAGATATAACAAGGTGAGGTCACCACCATTTTGAAGAAAATAAACTTAACCTTCAGCTGGAAATAGCTCCTTACTGGTATTTAAAAATAAAGTTAGAAAGAGTCATACACCTGTGCCAGGAATAATATAATATGTTTATTCATGGGGGTCAGAAATTCCTCAGGAATAAAAGTAGGTCTATATATTATAGCAGTATGTCTTCCTTTTAAATTAGGGCTTTTGTGAATGAAACATCTTGGTAGGTAAATGTCATATTCATCTTAGACTGCTATGTAACTGTAAATTAATTAAAGCAATGAAAATGTAGCAAGAATGTTTTACATCATTTCAATATTGTTAATAAAATACTTAATTTTCATACTATAAAAGTTTAGTTTAACACAGGGTTGTCTACTTTTGCAAATGGATTTTTTGCAAAAGTTTTTTTGCAGGGAGATTGTAACAAGCGTTGCACAAAAGGGGTGTAACTTGCAAAAGGGGTGTGTCCTGTGGATAGCTCCACCCATGGGCATGTCTAGCTCTGCCATGAGAGTTATTTCACAATAAAAATAGCAGCATCAGTATTTATTGTTTCTTAAATTGTCAGTAAATAATCACTGTCACTATTTATTNTGAATANNNGTAAATAGGAGAACCAGTAACTTCATTATCTGTATAGAAATAGGAGACAATGTGTGATTTCTATCATCATAACACAATGGGGTATATTTACTAAGCAGGGAGATTGCAGTGAAATTCGAATTTGGGGAAGTTGCCCA
>JABWIB010000418.1:31855-46772 GCA_016617825.1 Platyplectrum ornatum
GACAAAAATAACACCAACTAGGTGAATTACTGTTAGACATGGCTATTCATATATATATATATATATATATATATATATATATATATATATATATATATGAAGCATTGTAGCATATATTATTTTTTATTAAAAAATTATTATAACTGTATCTAGAGTTGTTTATAAGCAGTATATTATGCCAAGTCATTATGGAAATACTAAGTAGACCAGAAAGTTCTATAGAATATTGTTGCGTTAAGTGGAAACTGTAATAAAATCATTTGGTTGCATTAAGATGTTTCTATCTATTTTATTACAGGTTGTGAAATGGCCAATTGATATTGAAGTCAGATTCATGAGCTTGACCATAGAAGGAACCACTAAATTACCACTGAACACGCTAACCACTTAATCGCCACTATACGTCTTTACACGATTCCTATAAGAAGATTACTCTCATCATCTTAAAACTGAAGCAGATGCTGTTGCAGATGGAGGAGAGATTTCAGGGACTGATAAGAAAACAGCAATTGGCAGAAATTAACATGAAAAAGAAGATTGCCCTGGAAAGGATGATATAGGTCTTGGTAGTACAGGACAATTAATGAATTATGTAAGAAGTTTAAGATGAAATAATAGTTTTACATTTACATTAATCATTACAAGCAACGGAATTACATATTGGCGGATTAAGGGGGGCTCCCTCTATAGAGATGGGAGTACATTCTGGATACCTCTTCTCTGCACATGAACAAAAGAATAACCATGAAGATACAGTAACTGCTGCAGGCGGAGCTCTTTTGGTGTTAACTGGACCAATATGCAGAACCGGATTAAGGTATTTTGCGTCCCAGGGCATTTAAGGCCCAGAGGCTTCTCTCCGTCATCTTATCGCTACCTCCTCACACACACTCATATCTCACACCGCTGCTAGTCAAGGCCGATCAGGAGACACTGGTCCTGATTGACTACGGCAGTGGGGGTGATTACTGTCGGCAAGGGACCCTTGAAGAGACATTGGTCTTCAGTGCCCTGGGAAGGCCACTGCCAAAAGAGCTCCTCCTGCAGCAATTTTAGGATCTTCATGGTTATTCCCTTGTTCATGTGCAGAGGAGAGAAATCCAGAATGTACTCACAGCCCTACAGATGGAGCTGCAGCTAAGCCCTATCTTTAACAATAGATTTACCTTTAAGTGACTGCACGGCAGAAAAGCAAGGACTTTACTAAATGTCATATAAAGAGAAATCAATTAAATATGAAGAAAGCAGCTGGTCTCTTCATATGTCTGCTCTTTCTCTTCTTTCTAAACAGACCTCAATGACTGCCCTTGTCAGTCTTTTCGGGGGATTAATTTATCAATATTACTGTATATAAAACAAGGAAAACAAAACAAAGACATTCCAATCAATTTATTCCAAAGTGCTGCATGGATCCCTGGCAAGAGATGGCAAGAGGAGCCACTGCCTTTAATAAACTGGCTTNCCTTATGTAATGCATNTGAANACTGTCTGACAGTGAAGGAAATAGCCAGCTGCACTCCGCAAACAAAATCTCCATTAATTGATAAATCCTCTGCCTGACTATCAGCATATTCCAATATATTAATATATTGTATCCTTGGTTTATACTAGATATGTAAACGTAATACCTTTATGATGTAGCATTCAGTTATTTCCCAGACCTGCTCGCTCACTAATATTTACATGCCAAATTCCTCACTCCGATTCTTTTAATGCTTCATGAAAAAAAGAAGAGAGCCCGTTTGGGAAGAATGTATGATAACGTAGTGCAGGGTACTTATAATAACACAAAGAATTAAAATGCAAACTAGCCCTGTGAGTGCAGCTGTTTGAATGCATTTAATGTGGAACGAGCTGGATCCGTGCCAGCTACAAGGTACCAGTTGAAAGAGGGTTGTGTCTGAATCAGAGTGAAGGGTTACTGAGGTTTTGTGTGGAAGAATTGTGTGCTTGTCAGAGTGCAGGATATGCTGCTCTGAATTGCTGATTCTCTTTAGCAGGGATGAGTGAATTGCTTGAATAGTCAGAAATAGAGCATTCAAATACTGGCTTGGGAGTTTCCTGCTTTAGAACTCAATACCTCATTGCTAGGTGAAATCTGGCTTGTTTAATAGCAGTACTGCTGAAGGGCTCTACAAGAGGAACATGGTGTTTACTGCAAAGAGAACGTATATAATCATAAAATATAGATATAGGAAAAGTATACTGTATACCTGGATAACTAGTAAAATATTAGTAACTACTACACTGTGCAATTGATCCAATAACTATAGTGATATAATAGAAATAGTCTTATACATATCCTTAGTGGGAGAGATTGCATGATTTATATATATGTGATTTATAAAAATCTGTGCTGAGTGAACTAAAATCAGATTCAAGCTCTCAGTTTAATTTTACACACTGGAGAATGTGAACTCGAATCTGATTTTCAATCAGTTTCCAAGTGATTTTCCTTAATTAGGGATGGGTTTATGGACCTGTATAATAACATTTTTGTGGAACAGAGGATTAGGATTATATATTTATATATATATATATATATATATATATATATATATATATAGTTCTTATCAGTTCTGCTGAACAGATTCCCACCACACTGCTTGTTTAAACGTTGATATTGTTTATACACGTCACTCCCATCCTTTACTTTCGAATGTAAAATATTACACTGGAAACAATGTGCTCTTACATGCTTTATTAGTTTTGGCTGGATCTAATATCTAAAGAATTGGTCACTAAACATATTCCAGCCACTCCTCAGTAGTTCTCTAAAACCCTGCAATGACGCACCAAAATGCTGTAGCATGTTCATAAAACATCAGGGGAACGTTATTATTTTGTTCATATCATTTTTTTGTTGCATGAAAGCTGCCTCTTCCACATAAGAAGCCACTGTTGTGATACCTCTGAAGTGATTACTTTCAGACTAGAAATGTGAAAGCAGAGAAATTGTGTTTACAGTAAAGCATTTCAGCGACATGTTTCTCTCCAGCTGCGAGAAGCAGCATTTGTTGGAGACGGTTCACTTTGCAGTGAATAAATAAAATACAGAGACTGGTTCGTGGGCATAAACAGAATTGTGTGATCAATGAGAGATGTGACTGGCGCAGTAATCTACATTTAGTACACAATAGGGAAGTGCATTTCTCAATCNCTCTCCTTACAGTCTGCCTAATAATCTTACAGATGCAGATTCACTGATAACTGGCAATTAACAGAAACAGTGCAAAAATGGTCATCCCTTCAGATTTAACTAGTAGTGCTAGATGTATGGTCAAGTAAAGATGGTTTTGTGAAAAAANAGATTAAATCTAAAATGTGTTTTTATAAACAACCTAACTTAAATACACATNAAAAAATGTCATTATAATAGTAGTGTGTCACAAAAGGGGTTTATCTATTTGTCTCTCTCTAGACACATGGCTGTTTCTGAGTCTTTTTTGTAATGTATTTTTATGCAGTATCCTGAGATTTTTTTTTTTAATCATTGAAGCTTTTTAATCTAATAGAAGGCAGGACAATTTGATTCTTGCTACTATTGCTTTGGGATTTTGTAGTGTTTAAAAAAATGAACAGAAAGGAAATGAACAAGAATGAATCTATGCTTTTTTCCTCTCTCTCTCTCTTTCTCTCTCTCTCTCTCTCTCTCTGTTTCTTACTTTGGTCTTCTAAGCCTTTCCTGGAGTCAATGTGAAATGTAATTGCTCTTTTGACCTCTATCTTCTTTCTCCCCGAGTCTAAAGAAGAGCTACATTGCTTGATTATTGCAGGAATGAAAGGCACTCTGACCTTGTCGACCAAATGACTTGGTGCTTTCAATGTTGCCCATTATGCTGAAGGCAAGCGGCTCCTGGAGAAACTGGAATCTACAGGAGCACTGCTGTCTGGGCAACCTGCCAGCAAAGGCTTCATCATCAGCAATTCAGACATAGCCAAACAGCTTGGGCAGTTAAGGAAACAGGGGAAAAACATATCAAAACATTGTTAGCATGGAATACAAAAAGCTTTCAGATGTTGATCACAGATTGCTGCACAATTTAANATCATTGATACACCTGAATTGAATTGTTTGGAAGCATATGGAGAATATAAATCGAGTTTTAACCAAATGTGACAAATGATGTATAAGGTAAGGTGAAATATAATATAAAATTGTATAATATATATACAAATTGTAATATGCTGCAACATTACGAACATTACCAAGCGACCAAATAATATTAGTTATGTATATTTGGATTGTAAGTACATGTAAGTAATTTGTGCTAATCTATTATTCAGACCTTATAAATAGCAAACGGCATAGCACCCCTACCATATACCAGGCTACCAGATGCACCTTAATGAAATAAAAACATGAACACTAATAGCTGGATTTTAAAAGGGAACATGTCATTTATTTTAATCGGCCAGATTATAATTGTAATATTAACCTAAGATATTTTTCTGAAAAGGGTAGCTCACTTGCAGAGGTGGAGAAACAGCAGAAACAACTTACCAAGAGGTCAGTCCGAACCTTTGACCATGTTATCCCTGCCACTCGACCCTTCATACCTTAATCACCCCAGCACCTGGAAGGTGTTAAGCTACAGGACCCAACTGCTAGGGTGTCCTCGTCTGGGGTGTGCTTCTCTCAGCCCGGGAAACCTTCATACTTGCGCAACAACACTCTATCTTCTGACCTCCCCAAATAGACAGTACACTTTAGTGCTAGAGCCCCGCCACCTAGTAAACCCCAAAGGCCCCGTACAAAAACAAGGTTTCCCTAAGCAGTAAGGTAAACCCCATTGGACCTGTAAATCCACCAGAAGCANCCATAAAAATCTCTACATTGGAAGCAACCAGTGCTAGCCAAGTCACCATGTTGTCCNAGACCATGTGCAAGGCTGTCATCAAGTGAGAGTTGCACGTTGACAGTGGCCTACTCCAGGAGTCTNCTCATCAGAATAACCTNACAGGCAAAATTCAACAGACCTAGGAGGGATTAAATGTTCTTCCGGGAAAACCTTCCGACGGACCCGGACATTGGCCAANGCATCCCTGATGCGGTCGACCTTTTCCGCCGGGAGTCTACAGACTCCCGCCACATTATCAATTTCTGCACCAAGGTAGGACAAACGGGTGGTTGGACCCTTGGTCTTGTCATCTGCCATGAGGACACCAAACTAATGGAAATGTGACTGAGCAGCGCAAAGGGCCTCTAAGCAAGCAAGTGACGCAGCACGGCTAGTGAAGATAAAATCATCTAGATAATGCTCAGCAAGTAGTGATTAGACCCACACAGGATGCACCAGCGCAGGAAGAGCAAAACATTTAAAAGAAGGCACAGGAGATAGCACATCCCATAGGCAATCAACAATCCACGGAAAAGACCCTGGCAGCTGAAATCCATAAAACAAAAGGAATCAGGGTTCATGGGAGGACTCAAGTTGACTCAATTTCCAATTTTCCATAAGAGCCCTATTACCACAAGAATGAACCATCTCCAGTGCCTCCCTGAAGGACTGATAGACTACCCTGCACTTCACCTGATCAATGGCATCGTTGACTGACCCCCCTACCATTTATCAGAAAACTTCCTATTCATCCAAAGGTTGAGGAAAAGAAGTAAAATAAAAACTGCCATTAATAAACAAACTTTCTCACCCCTCGGCTGAAGCCTGTACAGGAGCCTGGCTACGTACCAGCNGAAGCCGAGAGGAGTAATAATATTGTTCTAGTGTATGGTGCCTATGACAGGGCGTTTTTTTTTTCTTTAG
The DNA here is from genome assembly GCA_016617825.1 of Platyplectrum ornatum. Lineage (NCBI taxonomy): Eukaryota > Metazoa > Chordata > Amphibia > Anura > Limnodynastidae > Platyplectrum > Platyplectrum ornatum. The sequence goes on from JABWIB010000418.1 coordinate 37,621, forward strand.
CTTACATTAATTTTATTGGTAGTGTAGTGGTAGNAATGCAATATCACTACTAATTATCATGCTGAATGACCAAATGAAATTATGTAACTCATGACTAAATACTGATCAAGCATTATTTACTAATTAATACATTCAAATTTCAATAACTTGCACAGGAACAATAAGCAATTTCCAAACACAACTACATTTATATTATCTACTACCATAACTGATCATTTTATGTAACAATTGCAGTAGCCTCAGCAATTTATATCTACAGGAGCATATTGGTCATTTGACAACATAATGGTTAGAACCAGCTTCAGGCTTCATCCGGACAAACATTATTGGCCACCATTTTCCCATCATGACAATGCACACACTGGCCTTTNAGTAACAAGTCTTGTACGTTTTGACACGGAATCTCTGTGGCNCAGGACTGTGGGTGGGTGGGTGTCAGATCCCCTTGGAAGGTCAGGACAGGCAGGTGTCTTATTTGTATACCATGACAGCAGGCCTGACCACCCACCAACAAGTGCCTGATGAGAAAACCTCCACTAGGCATGATGCATGTCTGCTAAATTCAAAAATATTATTTTAGAGCTAGCAAGTGAACCAAGAATATTACAATTAGATGGAGAGTCTATGAAAAATTTCTAAAATCTGTGTTCTTACAAACTTATTTTAAAAATTTATTTTATTTCCCTACCCAACAGCCACCCTGTTTCAACTAATACTTTGATGAGATTCTCCCTCTATATTGCAGTTGAGCATTATAATAAGGCTTCAAATATAACACAACAATAATCTATGATAAAGATAGTTCCAGGGTCAATTAAACCTCCTTGAATTGGGTAATAATGGCATTACTACAGAGAGCAACTTTTGAGATTCTTTGGCCTCNTTGCTAAATGAGATTGTTTGCCAAGGTCAGCAAGTAGATCTTTCCTTTGAAGTGTGCTTTGAGGACCATCTGTACACATGTATATACATACACATGTTGTAGGGGTCATAATTAGGTCCTTATGCTCAGTGAGTAAAGGGTTCACTGAAAGGACTGCCATGGAGATAGCATTACTCAGATGTCCATTCTCCTGAACAGGATTTGTCCAATTAGATCAAGAGCATTAGTATGGTTGCAAATAATGATCAAATGATGTAATAATGCTAGTTTTACATACATAATTAGAATTGCAATTGTACTGGGAAGATGGACATTAAAAGGATAATTAATATTAGAATTATTATTTTCATTATTTTTACTTTGACATTAGACAAACCTCTTGTAATAATTTATATTACCTGTAACATCCCTTGTGTGCATGCTTGCTTCAACATACAGTCGGTATTTTGTTTCAATATTGAATTGAGCTTTACATCTAGATTTGTAAAGAACATATAATATTTTAATAGAGTAAATTCCTCTTCTTGTTGCACTCTCCCCCTCCCCCTGCACTGCTCTTGTTTGGAATTGTAGCTTACAGAACTGAAGTGATTGATGACCACAGTTACAATTACAGCCTCAGATGAAACAGAAAGACTCTCTTTAACCCACTTCTTGCCGCTAGCAATTCAGTGGCATCTGTGTCTAGATAAGTGCCTGCCACATTTATCAAACAATCAGCTCATTTAAACAAGTAGACTATTTTTAATATATATTTACACATAGCCAGCACATCCCATGTGACTAGTACAACAATAATCACATTATATGTGCAAAATGATCACCACCATCCCTCACACACACACACATGTACACAATTCTTGTAGATATTTGTTTCCTCTCCACATGATTACAAAACTCAGCATGTTGAGCTGGCATCGATGGATTCTGATTAAACTATGGCTTCTCCAAACCTTGGTGATCCAACTAGAAATACCAAAATGTGAAAATTCCTTAATAATCAAAAGCAGAATTATCAATGCAGAGTGTGTATCAGATTCTGGTGCCCTAAATCGTCCCTCTTTATTCACTAATATCATTAATACATTGTTTATTTATTTATCTGAAAACTCCACATTCATAGTGTAGAAAGTGGACTTTAACATATTGAATATTAAAGATTATTTAATTGCACAAAATTAAATCTACGTACAGATAGATAGATAGATAGATAGATAGATGGATAGCAGGGGCAGGCTGGCACAATTTGGGAATGAGCGCTTTTCAAGTCACTCCTGGCTGTTGGGTCTCGCTGACACATGAGAACCCGGCAGCCCTGCTGAACCACCAATGAACGGCAGGCCAATTTAGTTTTTAAAGGCCGCACATGCCGATCAGTAGATCGGCATGTGTGGCTGCCCTGAACCAGCGATGATTCGGGCTATATTAAGTTTATAAAGGCCACACATGCGGATCAACAGATCGGCATGTGCACCGGCCCTGACCCACCAATGGTTCGGCCGGCCCGGGTGCCAACTGCCAGTCTGCCCCTGATGGATAGATAGGTAGGAGAAAGATAGATAGACAGACAGATAGATAGATAGATAGATAGATAGATAGATAGATAGATAGATAGGGTTTTTGCTAGGTTTTGGTCCTGGGAGAAATCAAAAGTTGAAAGTAGGGGGCCGTGACTTATGCTAATCATTCAAAGTTCTGCCCTAAATGAAAAGATTAGCTTTTATTACTTTTACTATATATGGATGGTCATTAATGCCCTTCACAGTATTGATCTCACAATAAATTCACTGTATCACCCATTTGAATGATATTTTAATTTATCTCAGTTCAATTGAGGATAGATGATAAGATGTCTGGATAAGGCGTATGGTGTGCAAAGGGCTTTCTTATACAAATGACTGTCTGACCCACTTGCAATTTCCCTATGTTAGATAAATCCAAATTCATTCTAATTGCAGATATTTAGAAGTCTGGATCTGGTCCTTGAAGGCTAAACCCTATATAAACACTTAAAATTCAAGAATAATTGCTAAATTCCAGGGGTCTGTGAGGACACCATGGGAGATTAAATACCAAGACGTTCCATAATAGCAACTATAAGCATGCAAGTATTGGGAATTAACTACAATATATGTCCTTAATTCCTGCTCTTGTACATTGTATAATGACTGCTGTGCTCCTGATTAAAGTTCCCAGTTTGAAAAAAAAGACGACCACTTATGGTTATAATATAACTTATCACAAGACAAAGTTCACAACACACATCAATGGTGTCTTTCAATCCCAACNTTTATCATAGTTTGTCACAATAAGTTTTTCACAACTTAAAACTTGCTTGTAGGGCATCTCTCCCCCTGAGAATGCTATCACTAATGCATTTGTTCTAATGAACTTAAACAAAGATATGGTTGGTATGTAGGAAAGACAGTGTATAAATAGCTCTTCAATTAATTCCACAACTAACCCTTAAACTTTCTTCAGATACCATTCCAGAGGGAAAAAAATGCTCATTGTGACTAGGTGAATAAAAGATAACTAATGATATTTAAAAACAGCTGTGTAAAAGAGTATAAACTCATAATATATATATATATATATATATATATATATATATATATATATATATATATATATATATATATATATATATATACACATAAAACCTTTACCTAACCAAATGTAAGTTTAATATTTTTCACTTCAAGACTATATATACTGTATAAACTCGAGTATAAGCCGACCCGAATATAAGCCGAGGCTCCTAATTTCACCACAAAAACAGGGAAAACATATTGACTCGAATATAAGCCGACCCCCCAGCATCCCCATCATGTCTCTGTCACAGATGCACAAGGCTGNCATGTGTAGATGATTTTTTGGCACAGGACACTGCATCTCTGAAGACACAGCATCTATTTCACTGACATCCTTCACTCCCTAGCACCCTTGGGAGGGAGGAAGGACTTCAGTGAGAGGGGGGGGTGCAGGTATGCAGTAGCTGTGTATATGTATGTGTGAGAAGTGCCTGATGTCTTATGTGGATGTTACTTGCTGGTAACTGCTACACATGTGACAGCCTTCAGCAGGATATACAGGGGAGTGAGGAAACTCAAGCCCAAACTCCCCTCCAGTATATTCTGCTGAAGGCTGTCACACGTGTAGCAGTTACCAGCAAGTCGCAGGATCTTTCACATAACAGCAGCTTACATCACACACTCCCAAGGGTAGAAGGGAGTAAGGGACTTCAGTGCTGTAACAGGGGAGAGGAGGGGGTTGTATTCCAGGGTATACTGTACATTAATGGTACACACATAGAACAGGATTGTCCGGGAGAGACCAAATGCTGGCAGTTGTACTTTTACTATGAGTGGGATTGGATGTCATCAAGTCCGCTCCCCATAGTACTTACAGATTGAAGGCAGGGTTTTACATTGAATCAGTGCCTTCTGCCCAGGTCCTAGGAGATTTTTTTGACTCAGGATACCTGGAGAAAATCCTGAGAGAGAAAATCCCAAAATCTGTAAGTCTCCCAGATGTTTTGGGTAATATTTAAATTTAAATACCACTATGTCACCGTTTGTTCAGTCGTACTTCACTACACACAAGACTATTTTTAGTCAAATTCCACAATTATTGGTTGGTTTAGGATTAGGATGAAGTAATGAGGTGTTGGCATTACAATATTTTATCTATGGTGTTGAGTAAATGACCCTGTCAGATAGAAAAATGCTGGCCAGTGAACCCTCTTGTTGGTGTCAGCAGGTTAACTGTTAGCTTTCAGACCACTGGTATAACATACTACTCCAACATCTACACGTATCTATGATGGTTTACTGGTACTCATCTGGAAAAAAAGCTGACGATGATGGTGTAATTGGGGGAAAAAAACAAGGAACGTGATTACCTGTTTTCAGTAAGAAATAAAAAGGTTATTTTATTTGTAATATAATATATTTTTTTAATGTTTTATGTGTTTGGGATTTAATTATTTCTTTTTGTAACTGTTTTTTAACTATTTGTTAACTTTTCATTTGTTTTTATTCTCAGTAGCATGCTGCTACTACACACAACCATTGATAAAAAAATAATATGAATGGGTTTTTTAAGTATGGAAAACCAAGCATTAAAAAACACATTCACTATCAATATCCAAAATACTAACTGAGCTGAAAGAGCATAGAAGCCGCAGCCTCTGTCCTAACTGAATTAGGGAAAGGGGATTTTTCTTTCCCCAGCATGCTATCCAGAGGTGTGTCTTTCAGCTGAAGCATATCCTACCAGATATAAAATATTATTAGTATGCGGATAACAGAGATCTCTACCTTTTTGTCCCAACAAAGACTTCAATTGTTCTAATATTAAATGAATGCATGGAAAAAAGAATTAATCATACCTTTGATTCTTTATATAGAACTGCAAAACAAAATATTAATATTTCAATAAAAAGACTTAACAGCATTGTTAGTTGGACTAAGACTATTTAGAAATGAAGTGAATTATGAGACTAAGCACAAAACAATGTTCTGAGTGAAAACCACATTTGAAAAGGCTCATTAGCTACAAATCAAATTGGTAACTAACCTAAGCTGTATTCCTAATAGAGAACAAGCACTTACATGGAGTTAATGTTAAATAATTGTGATGATTAACTTCTAGACTAGAAGGGTTAAATTGCTTATTATGTGACCAAGGTCTGTAGATGAAGCTATGTAGAAGCAATATAGCTTTATGTATCTGTGTATTTCACTTAAAGGAACATTGACATATATGTGTAAATGATTTGTACTGTNTTTTATCAGCATAACAGAAAAAATAACAATTATAATATAAATATAATAATAGTATCCTATTTGTGTAGCCACTGATTAGACATGAGAAACAGTAATCCAATTTAATGCAGGCATTCTGTAAAAAACAGTCATTCCAAAAACATCGCTATTGGACCTGATTCAGAGCTTACGATGGAAGCATATACATGCTATTATGTTTCTTTACAATTTTCTGCATTTAGCACCGGTGAGATGGACACGCAATGTAAGACTGAAGGAAAGAGCTTCTAAAGGCTAGGAGGATGTTAGATAGCCTAATAGGTTGGGGTAGATTGTTCCAGTGGAGGGGGGCACACGGGTAAAGTCCTGGATGCATGTGTGTGAGGTAGTGATAAAGTGGGATGGCAAGGCAGTGGTCATTATAGGAGTAGAGGGGATCGGGTGGGAGTGTGGATGGAGATAGGCACAGAGAGGTAGGGAGCAGAGGAAAATCCTTGTGGTGGTGGTGAGGACTGAAGAGAATTCTGAAGCAGATAGGAAGCCAGTGTAGAGATTGTAGAGTGGGGATGTAGAATGAGGTGGGTGAGCAACTTTATCTCCTGCATTGATTATGGATTATAGGGATNAGTGTCAAGTTATTGGGAGACCGCAGAAGAGGATGTTGAAGTAGTCTAGATGGGAGATGACGAGAGTGGATGAGCATCTTAGTGGCTTCAGTAGAAAGGAAAAAACTGATTCTAGTGATAGTGTGGAGGTGAAAAAAGCTAAATTGGGAGAGGGTGCGGATATGGTGGGTGAAGGAGAGTGAAAAGTCTAGGATAACACCCAGACAGCAGGCCTGGGGAGTGGAGGACATGGTGAAGTCACCAATGGTGATGGAGATAGAAGGGGACAAGCAGATGTAGGAGGAAGGGAATTCTATGATTTNTACATGTTGAGCTTTAGGAAACGCTTGGACATCGAGGCGGAGATGGCAGAGAGGCAGTCTGACACCTTGGATAGGAGAGAGGTTGGAATTGGAGAGGTAAATTTGTGTATCATAATCACAAGGAAGGTTGTGTAGAGAGAGAAGAGACGGGGGTATATATAAACAAAAATAATNCCCAGCACTCATGTTATTAGCCAGTGACTAACTATGCTACTTTATATAAAAATAAAATGTCAGAAACATCAGTCACATACATGTGCACATATATGTTTAGCCACCAGCCACCTACAAGGCCTTTCTGGCCTTCTAATGGTTTAGTTTTTTTTTGTGGGGTGGTACATTTTTTGTCATTGACAATTTAGAACACTTTTGTTAATGTAAAACTAAAGTTGTTAATTCTCAATGGTAATCTATGAACAAAAACACTGTAAGAAGAAAAATAAAACCAGTGCCAAGGACATATAATAATGAGGTATCACTGGGAATTGGTAAAATCTGTGTAAACAACAAACTAAGTTGGTTTATCAATTGGCAATCTTGGAAACTCCCTTTGTGTCTGAAATAAAAACCAACAACAAAATCCCCAACATGTCAGTTCCAGTAACTACTTATTCCATTTCAATGAATTACAAAGGGCAAAGTATTAGTAGCCTGTAAAAAGGTTCTGCCCAGACAGCAATGAAAATTGTAGACAGAGAGAGTAAAGGCAAACCAGTTACAAGCGTAGACCTGAGTCAAACCATGTTGAACTGCAATAGAAAGAGATTGTACACAGCTAAAACAGATTTTCTCTGCATGAAAAATAATTGTAATTAATTTGTACCTCTCACATTGCAACACAATTGTGCTCATGTCTAATCTTGCATTTGTCTTCATGTTGCTTACAAATGATATATCAGCCCCAGAAAACTGAACCCTCAGTACATCTTACCTCCCAACTTTCCTGGTTTTTTTAGGGCAGCCCCATTTTGGCCGACTGACCCACCTAGGAGGTATTNATGGCTTTTGGTTATGAATTATTATAAGATAAATTTGCTGCAGTCGCAGAAGAAACTGCCAATAGGTGAGTATACATATGTTATTTTACTACAGGAACTTTAAAAATGATACCTAGTGTCCAATAAGTCATAAAATATCAACCCATTTTTGTTTTGTTGAAAAACAATATTACCTCNAAAATATACAGATTATTCATACCTAATAATACCTAATAATTGGATGATCGAACCAATAATCACTCTAATGTGTGGACAGCTTTAGCCCAACAATTTTTTTTTTCAAACCGTAAAGTTGAGTTGACATTCAGTATTTTATTGCTGTATGTTTTCGCTGTACTGTCTACACCTGTAAAAATTAAGAAAACAATAAATAAAATAATTTTGACAACATTTAGTTATTATTTATTTTAATTGCCATCATAAAGTAAATTTGTTGTGACATAAGTTAAATATTTTACAGATTACATCAGGGCTGGAAATTTAGAAGTGGCAGTATGGACATTTAGAAGTGTTGTTATGAAAACGTAGATAATAATAGAAGTGAATGGAGATTTTTAGTTTTTCAGTAACATTAGTGGGAAAAGTGTCGGTATGGCATACCCCCGTATACTTCCCCACTTCATGCCCTGAATTACGTACATTATGCCATGTNTATACAATTATGCCTCGTCTGAAAGTATTACATAGTTTGCTACATTACTTGTTAGCTGTAATACGATACATATGTTAAATAAATAATAGTGCAACAATCATTATTGATTACAACACTCCAACATTACCTTAGGTAAAACAAAGAAAAACAATGCATATATAAAGTTTTTTCTTTCCTTTCTTACAAGCATTCTTTTCTCAAATATTGAGAGATGATGTGCATTTTTTACTTATTCCGAATCTATAATAAAACATTGCAGTGTATTATAATTGTGTCATACTTCATTTTAAAGGGAATTTTTTTTGCTATTGTGGTTAAACTGTCTATTTTACTCGAAGATGAACAGACACATTTTCATCTCCATTAATGCTATCATGCTACCAAATGGCCCATATCTGATATTAAATTGCCTGGATCTGACAAGGTTTACTTTATATGGTTATATAGCACAGTAATCGTTTGGTCAATAAAGTACATATAACATTCAAGTCATTCACTAAATCAGTCAGTTCATTTGTTTGTAGTGGCAAATGTGAGGTCTATATCAAAATCAACAATGCACTTCAGCAATCTGTAATGTACCACTGTACACTAGTTTGCGTGAGTGTGGATCAGATCCAGACTTACGTACTTTTGAATTTCCAAGTGCAAAGTTACGAGTGGGTAAAACCATGTTAAATTACAGGGGAGGTAAAATGCACACAGATACTGACCAGCGTTACTGTTACACTGTTATTAGACTTGTGCTGGAAACATCATCTCTTAATTCTAATATTGGTTTTGCTCACTTATTCTTGTCAGTTCGTAGGTACGTAAGTCTGGTTCTGGTTCTGTGTGTATTAGGAAACTGAAATTGTGTCATGTGAATGTCAAATTAGTCTCTGTATCGCGGTGCAGAAAATGTATGGTGTTATATAAATAA
>JABWIB010000418.1:48652-61564 GCA_016617825.1 Platyplectrum ornatum
CTAATGTTTCTGCCATTTTATTATAAATATAAAGAAGCATAGCTAGTCACTGGATAATGGCAGAAAGGCTAGGGATCCTTTTTGTATCTATGTAAAATACCATTTCTTTCTTTCTGTGTGTGTATATTTATATATACATAATAGCTGTAAAAAATTGGATAGATAATATTCCTATAAGGTCTCAGTGGAGNTATATAATGGCGNCCGCTCTTTTTTTGTGCCTGTTAACACACTTAGTACACACATAATACCTAATTGTTTATTACAATAACAGTTCATGTAAATAACCCTGAGCTATATACGAGAATCTCCAGCTTAAATAGTCTCTTATGTATTTCATTCATGTGTGCTTGGCTTTTTTAATGCTAACTTGGCATCCCTAATTGTAGCCTTTGTTTGACCTGGCTGAGTTCTGAGTTAGAATATGTGTGCTTAGTGACTCAGATAAGTATCTGTAGGTTTATCTCTAAACCCCACTAATCCTGTCTTGTGTATAGTAGCAAACAACTCTACATTGTAAGGTGAGTAATTACAGAGTAAGTAACAATTACACTATCACTAGGGAAACAGTTTAAAACATTACTTGTTTTTTTTATTTCGTATTTTAATCTTTTACTTAATGATTTTATGCAATGGAAAAATAATTATTTGTTAAATGCAAAGTGACACCCGTTAGTAGCACAATAAAACAGCCCCGACTCAATCACAGAATTGGAATCAGTCTGATCACATGGATCTATTAATCTGGAGAAAAATAAAATGAAATAGTGCATTCATAGTATTTGCCTTCATTGTATGATCACAAAGGTTTCTTTTCTTGGCAATTATGGGCACATATAATTCTCCTGGACAGTTTCCTTTGCTGTCTTGCTGTGTTTTAGCTTTGTTTATTGCAGCAGATCTTTTATTATCACTGGGACTTTAGACTAAAAAAAGCATTTTCTTTAACAAGACAAAATAACTTTCTTCCGAGATTGTTTACTGCATTGGAAACATTACTCTTTGCAACCATGGTGCATTTTCAATTGAGCAAAGGTCTGAAACAGAATACTGCTTGTCTGTGTTTATTCAGGATCCTGGGTAAAAAGTATCCCAGTTCATGTAACATTAATCACTTTGCCAGTGTTCAGCTGAGGTCATTGCCACATTCCTAACAGTATTAAGTAAAGTCAAGATTAATCACGTACTTTAAACCCTGCAAAGAAAGCATGTGAGGCGGATCTGAAATTAGACATTTGCTAAAAGACAGAAAGCACTGTAACAAAATATGTTAACATTGTTAAAGAAAGCTATCACTGAGGTATTGTTTCCTTTGTACAGAGCCTGGCTAAGCAACTGAATGCTACTGCTTGAGGCATATCAGTCAAGCAATTCTCAATGTGAGATTATTAAAAAGCATGTGCCTGGAAATGTGACTAAAGAGTATTACTCTGTTAAGCCTCTCTACAGACAGAAATGGGCTGCCACAGATCCTATTAAGAAAAAAGAAAAAACAGCTAATGAAATCACAACAAGGATGGATAGCTGAGAAATCCAAATATCTAATATATATGTAAACGCAAGGGTGACAACAACGTAAAAACAGAAACACTTAAAAAAAGGGCACTTTCGACAGTTGAATAGAATATGCTGATAGATACGGTATTATTAATGCTTAGGGGTATATTTACTAAGCGGTGAGATTGCAGTGAGATTGGAAAGTGGGATGTTGCCCATAGCAACCAATCAGATTCAACCTCACAGTTTCATTCTACACTCTAGTGAATGTGAGCTTGAATCTGATTGGTTGCTATGGGCAACATCCCCACTTTTCAATCTCACTGCAATCTCACTGTTTAGTAAATGTACCCCTTAAACATAAATGATTGTGAATTCAGTCTATAAGGGAAACATGTTTGCATATTTGCCAGTAAACCAAATTAAATAAAGAATGAAAAGTAAATAAAACGCCATAACTAAAATGCTATTGATTTCCTTATAGTTTTTGTCATTAGGGTACATGTTATACTACTTTTTTAAATGTCTTTAATTAATTGTTTTTGAATTTGACACAGGCCCTTGGACTCCGTACACATTTATTTATCCTTAGTAGTTGCCAAATCTAATAATCTTAATAAAATTATATGCATCCTGAATGAAGGCAATCCATAGAGGTACAGGCTTCCAAATGTCTCTGAGGCGGCTAAACTGCAAATCAGTCACCACTGAGCACTAAGGACACAAACGAATGGTAAAAGATGTTGACTGTTTACAAAGAGAAATCTATCCCAGAGGTCAGTAGGGTGTACAAATTGCCATTTTGTCACTATAAGGTGTGTTGCTTTTTAAGCCCTGAGGCAAATAGGCTGAACTGGTTTTAGTGGCAGAGTGGCACTCTCTTACTAATAAAAACCTTGCCTGACCTGGCAAAGTGTTAGTGACGAAGCTGAAAGTGTGAAAAGATCTGTTTAGCATTAAATATTAAGATACATCCTGCAGTGGAATCCTTTTAATCATTTCTGAAGCTCCACATGTCCAAAATGGTGCTCATCACCCCCCACTCCCACCTTCTTAGTCCAGCTCACAGTTTACAACCTCCGACGTGTCAGACACAATACAGACTATTTCCATAGTCATCCACTCCACTTTCAGCTTCATTCCATAGATCTTAGAATTTTCGAAAGACCTGATCCAGTCTCTGACTACTCTCAGCCTTGACAACTGCAACGCACCACTATCTGGCCTTCCTTTCACTGTCTATAACAACGTACGTTATGTAAAATCTGACAGCCTTCCTTTGAAACCTGCATCCATTATATCACTCTGCATAACCTTGTCTCCAACAGGATTCAATTCTTCAAAGCCATATCCCCTCCACCACTGCCTTTGTCTATGATCTACATTTCTTATCTCCCTCTTCAGTTTAACTCTCAGCTCTGCACCCCTCCTCCATGACTTCTTCTAGGCCAACCACTTAAGGAAAGCCTCACTCAAGCAACACTGTGTTTTTCTTTTACTTCTAGTCATTCAAGAGTTCAATTTAAACCCTTATCTTCATTTTAACAAATCCTACCCTTACTTTATACAGCACACTCTACTTCCTTCCACGGTGTACTATTGTCTCAGATCATTGACCTCTTTTTGTGGAGTCCATAAAAAGATGATGATGACAATATTGGTGGCCATATAATAGTATACAATGAGATGATGCCCAACCTCTAGGATTCTAGTACAGTATAGGCACAATTATTACACAAGAGCAGGGTAAACATAAAGCATATCTAGTGCTCCTTAGACATTCATGTCAAATTCACAGACAATGACAGCCACCTATCTACACTCAATATGAGTGGAAAAACATTTACATAGCAATGCTTTCTTTAATTGTTAAGAAAAGTTGTGATTCATGAAGTGGTAAGTGTTATATCCAGAATGTGACATTCAATAAATACCAGAGGAGCCCTGGAAACTGGTTTAGTGATTAAGGTGTGTTTATACAGTGCTCTTTAGCTGACTTCAAGCAGATGCATTAGCAGAAGTAACCTTTGACAGAAAACTAAAGTGGCACATTCATAATTCATTTAGTTACACAGTGCTTGTGAATAGAGTATAAGCTGCAAGCATTTCACGTCTTGCTTAGTTATTATGTAATTGCTCATTCTGGATTTTTGGTATTTCCTTTAAAAAAAAATATATATACTGCCTAATATTTTACCATTCCTTTCAGTCCATAGTATTTCTATATTCTATGTGCATTGTAACAGTATTTCAAAACAAAATATATTTTAGTGTCTTTGGTTTACACACTGTGTGTAAGCTATTGGCCGGGAACCATCTAAAGGCATACAATAGGCAACTTTCCACCCCCTGGTCACACATTAGAGCATTTTTTCATCCAATCAATGGTCCAAATATGCATGGTTTTACTTTAGGAAAGCTAGTCTGCAATATAAAAATATGGCACCTGCAACCTTCTGGTCATTAACCATAATATATGAAGAAATTTAAACAGGCATTTATACAAACTAGAATGATTATCTGATGAAGCAGGAAATAGAGTGTGGTGCAAATATTGAGACTTCCCCGTAGCAGAACATTGTCCTGATTATCAAATACTTCCTGCTGTGAACAATAATTGTTCACAATAATGTTTTTCTATGGGAGCACACTTTTTCCATTCCTAATACCCTGTTCACACTGCCTCGTAAAAGCTGGGGCTTTCATGAAAAAGCTGGTCATCATGATAGCCCCGGCTATACATACATCCATTTTTATATATATTAGCCAAGTAATTTCTACAGTGGATTTTAATTGAGAGAGTGATACTACAATGGATACTACAGTGAATACTATGAATGGTAAACTACTTGAGCAGTTGTGTTTTTTAATTGTCACATATTAAAGATCATTCATATTGCTTAAACACCGGAAGCACAGTTCTAAACTATGAAAAAAATCATCACAGTGATACAAAATGATTGAGGCCAAAGATGATATACCTTATGGAACGAGATAAATGAGAAAACCAGGCACCACATAATCTTTGTAAAATAGAAACTTACATATTTTATTATAATGTAAAATTAAAGGGAATATGCCAAGGGATATAACTACAATCTCTTCAATCTCATGCCAGTTTTTCAAACCATACTATCTACGCCCAAGGTTACATTTATATTAATGTACTGATTCACTTTAATTTATTCCTTGAACTCTGTAAAATGTATAAAATCATTATAAATTTATGAATCACTACACTTATGTAATCAGAGTGAGCGTATAACCTCCAACTGTTCTATAATCTTCAATCAGAGCAAATATTTAAATGCTTATTAACTTTAACAAAGTTTGATATCTTTAAAGTTCATACAATTTTATATATTTCCTTTATAATATGCGCTGAATAGAGCAACCGCATAATTATGATGTCCTTTGATTTAGCACCAGGTAATAGGGTTCAGATTTATGGATTGGACTGGTCTAAGCCACTGTCGTATGGATGTCATTCTGTATGACACCCTTCTCTATAGGGACCAATGTGTAAGACTTAAGATACGGCTTGGATGATGGAAGTCAACTTATTTCAGCGCGTGGGGAGAGAAAGTGTGTTATCTCTTACATTAAGAACACTTTCTTTCATAAGACGCTCTTAAGTCTAAATTCAGTCCAAGGTCACTATATGGAGAGTATCCTTCATACTTATACTTTACACATAAAAATATTATTTATATATAAATAATGGAAATATATTGGGTGGTTTAAAAGACCTTTTCCAAGGGATCATTATGCTATTTTATTACACTTGCCTCCCATAAAGACCCCAGACCTCCTCTCCCAGCAGGTGGGTGTTCTTCCCAGGGAGCCGCCACTCTCATTATCTCATTGTTCTGTGTAATGTCAGTCCAGACTGACAGTTTTGTACCACTCCATTTACAACACCACTGTGTTTGCTACCAGACGAGGAGTCTGTACAAAACGTGCTCTGAATGTATTTGTCTCCTCGCCACACAACATTGCATTGTTTACTAATAACTGACACATCTCATCCAATAATATTAGCATAACAATACATTCAAGAGCCAAGACCAGAAATATGAAATATGGACGCAAAACTTGCCCAAATATTCATTCATTTGAACAAAACATTTTTATGCCCCATATACTAGAATGATTGTCACCTTCATAATTATTGTCTTTGCAGCATCTCCTCCCCGAGATGTCAGCTGATATTTCTGCTCATATGGCTCTGACATATATTCTTCACACCATGTGCATGCAGTTTCATTCAAAGCCACAAAGACCAATATATACTGAGCTATACATTGAATACTTAGGAATGTATTGCGTGTACTACTTGACTTCTTATGGGAGGATTACGTGGTTAGAGACAGGTGTTTTAAGAGTATCCCTTAAAACGATCCGATTGTGGAATTTATGTGCATGTGTATTATGACAGTGAAATGGACACAAGTTATAGCGAACACAGTAGAGACTGTTTGAGTGACTGCAAGTATAAGGAACATGTGCTGATGGTGTCCTTCGCTCTGGTAATCACCATTCTGTAGGTGCACTTGATGTAAAAGACACTTGCTATTTTCTTACTTCTGTCAGTCTCGCCGCTTCTTGTTCTGTATAATTATATGCTTTTGATAACATTTAGGTCTCTCTTTAATGTACAGTCCAAGCGTTTGGATTATATGACTGAATGTTTTGCTATTCAGCTGACTTGTTTATACTTGTTAACAACACACTTTTCTTGTAATATAAATCAATACTACCTGTCCTACCTTGGAAAGGTATTTAAATTATACACCCGGACTGCTAGCCCCAACCTTGACCTTTATGTACCTGTTTTCTTATCCTGGGCTGGCTGTCTAGAAAGTGTTTCCTATAGCAAATATTTACACAAGTGCCAATATCTTGTATTGAAACAAAAAGCAGCGTCCATTAGTCATTACATTGGCGGCATTTTTAATAGAAAGTAAATCACATATGCACCTAAGAGAAAATAAATAAAACAAAACTTTTTTTTATATTTTTGTAAATGTTTGTATAGAAGTTCCAATAGTATATTTATCTTCCAGAGCCCAATAAGCAATACACTTTATATAGCTTTAATTACCTGAAAAGCTGTGTATTATGATGGATTTACCAATATCACAAAAGGAAGTGTTAACAAAATGTAAAGACAAATGGCTTGAGCAATGTGCAAACACACAGTATGGGAATCATTGCACCTCAGGCATGGGCAAGTGTGTTTTATTCTATGTGAAATGTAAGGAATACTTGCGTGGACAAGTGCTTAGCCATGGTTGCAGTTTTGTACATACAATAATGAATCAACTTGAGTAGACTGACTCAAAAAGCATTATGAGGTGGTGAAAAAGAAATAATGGCCTTCTGACCTAAAGGCACTGACCCCTTAGGGACTAATTCAGTTGGCTTTATACCCATGTCAGTACATAACTGAAGAAAGCAATTTTCAGCCTGGAGCCTTTTGTTGGGATAAAGTTAATTTGCCAATAGTTTACCACAGAGTGCAATAAAAGTATACAGAATTATGATGTATTTTTGTGACTAATTGTCATAGTATTTGAAAGTACTAAGTACCTAAGTGCTCTCCTATGTACAGAAGAGATTTAATGGTGCGAACACTCACAACACCATGCAGGCAAAATACAGGATCATACGTAAGGGGTTAGCCATTTAATTACCTATGTCTTTGCATATATATATATATATATATATATATGCCACATATATATATATATATATGCCACATTGGGTAACTGCAAGAGCAATACAAGTTGATAGGAGACATGTAACTACTTCTCTATGGCTCTATGGTTACTGCATCAGGATCCAGCCCATTGTTATGTGCTCCTCAGACTCAGGCAGAGTGGAATTGCATAGTTAGTAGACTTGTGAATGTATGATAAATGTTCCCCATTCAAGGTCACATAGTATGCCTCATTCTTAGATTTAATTGCTCAGTCCTTTTAAAGCACTGTGAGTTCTTGGGCGCGGTTTTTCAGCTGGTGATGTCTCCTTACGATCTTACCAAAAGCTGCAGAAATGGAAGTTTCTAATTTTCTTCTTGTTTTATTTTACACAATGTTGGGGNTTTTTTTTAATAGATATCCTGTCAATTTGGAATATTTGATTTATTGTATAAATCTCTGTTGTGTTCACAGTGGACACGTTACAGTTTCGTTCCATGTTTCTTTTCTTTTAAATAATTCTTATTTTGACCCTAGCATTTTTGATCTTACAGAAAATTATTAACCTACGCTGTCTGGTTCTTACAATTTAGGACCAGACAGACATGATCAGCTCCTAAAACGAAATAAATCTTAGCAATGAAATAACTTTTAGACAATGTAACCCATTTAAACCTGTATTTAAGTTCTAATATCATGCTTGCTGACAGATCTGGTTTATGGTGATATGTGGGGTGTGCCAGACAGGCAATCTACATGGTTGTTAAATATTTTGGAATAACTTTTATATGTGTATTATTACCACTTTATATTAATCACCTGTACTGTCTCCAGCTTGAATTCACCTAAAAGGTGCTTTGTGTCTGTAGGGTGTGGACTAAACATGTTCCCTCTCATAAGGGTATGTGATAACCATAACCTGTACCAGTGAGCTCACAACACACATGGGTGCCATCATGTTTAAACCTTAAAACACATAGCATGGAACGTCAGATATGGGGAGCAGAAGGTCAAGGACTATTATTCGAGCCTCTAGCCTTGTGACAGTGACTGTGGATACCTTGGCCAACCCCAACTTAATTGTTTATTTTACTATAAAAACTTATTTGACCATTATGGTATGTACAATGTGAATGGCCTGAGCTGTTGTATCCCTTCCCCAGGGATTTGCAGGGATGTAATCTAAACAGGGTATTACTAAGCAAAGCTACTGCAGGAGGTGGGTGCTTCACCGGGCAGATTCTTCAGCAGCTGAAGCCGAGTATGCAGACTCCCAAGGTCAAAATCTTCAGCCATAGGCCCTGCGTCTCTCTACAACACTTAAGGCAATTGTTGTCTACCCTACAATCTGACAGAAAGACAAATAAAGTGAATATTGATTTATCCCCATTTGTGGTATAGAAGTTCATGGGGGAGCAAAACACTGTCTTTACCCCCCAATAAAATGAGGATCGATTCCCCCTCTGCATCCCGCATAATATTGATAAAACTAATTTTTGTCATAATTACCAACTGCTTCTATTTTCAGATACAGTAGCTTCCTATTTTTGTATCTTACCCAGCCACACATAATATTCAAGATGCAATTCATAGCATTCATTCTTGTCCTCTGGGCATTATATGTTAATATTTATTAAAGAGAAGTATTTAAATGCAGATTGTAGTGCTTCAAGGTCCACGGAGACTGAAATCTACATGGTATGCATGGAATGCTTATATACACTGATCCAGCAACAAAGTGTTCCTGGAATTATTTAAAAATGTTGACAACTATGTGCTATGAATGAAAATGAGAAAAACGGACCTCTGGAAATCTCTCGACTGATATGAGAGTCATTGACAGGTCATCATAATGGTGCTTGTATCTACTGTGTAGCTGGAAACTAAAGATAAAGCAGGCGGCAGAGTTACGGAGAACAATAGGGGGAAACCATCATTGCAAAACATGTGAATTGTGGTAGAGCACATGTAATAGGATGAATGCATTGTTTGACTGTCTTCTGAAACCCAAGGCAAGTAATGGGAGGAAGACTGCTTTCAGAGGATGTGATCACATTCCTTCAATTCCTTCCTTTGTTGCCTTTTCTAATATGAGAACACATGAATTTAAAAGGGAATACAAGCAAAGGAATATCAAGGCAGCTGAATAATGAGAATAGTGATTCACACTACAGCTATTGACTGCTGTTTTATTATCACGCTATCGTCATTTTCTTCCTTGTTTTCTTTTTCCTCTTCTGGATGCAACACGTTCTGCTCTGATGAAATATTCTCTCCCATTTAAAACAATCAGGGAAAAAAATAAAAGATAAGGAAAACATTTTAGCAGACACATTTTCTTTCAGCCGAGATTGACAAAGATTGCTTTATCGGCTTGTTTGCTATGTGGAAAGTAACATAAAATAACAATAGAGCCAATGTTATTTGTACCCTTTCTGAACATGCAGCAGTTACAAAGCATGCTTAGCAAGTTGAGGCATTTAAAAGATCAGTCTTTGGCTGCTGAATGAAAGGCTGCTGTTTGCGTGACTCACATACCAAATGGAAATCTGCCTTCAAAGCCTAGTTTACTGTCTAATTATATATACACAACACAGAGACAACCATTACAAACAAATCATATAAAAAGGAATAAAACTCCTCCATGGATGCTGTTTCCATGCTTTTGTCATAACCTTAGGATCGGGGCTGTTAGAAGAGAGAGGAAAAAATGACAGCTGCAAGGTCCAGATAAGACCCATGTAATTGTTTTTCTCTTAATTATTACTTTATAAAGACATTATACCTCCTACTCCAAATGAGTAAAATTACTTTCTTTTCAGTGTTTTTTTACAGGAAAGAGAACTCATTTGCATTTGTGGAAATCTGCATCAATTTATCCCTTGTAGGATAGAATCTGTGTTAGGACTCGGTATGCTGTTCCAAAGGCGCTTTCAGCTTAGCAACACATTATCAGGCTATGGTGGAGATAAAAGAAAATGCAAAATATGTTAGAATCCATAGCAGCAAAATTCTAATCAGCTGGAGTACAATGACTCAGTGGGTAAAGTTAATTTGCATCAGTGTTCAGAGCTGAATGCAAATGTAAAGTGGAAGAAGAGATACATTAAACATCATGATGATTGGTTCACAGGACTAAAATTGCAGTGTTTACCATCATTATGCGATAATTGCAAGGAAGAAGCCTTAACATTTTCTTACTGAATGGGGGAAAACGTTTCAAGGAACATGTACATAGCTCTAAATTGATTTTGTGAAAGCAGAAAAGTACCTTGAAACATTTTACAGATAGATACATTAGCTGAAAGTAAGGATTATGGGGGTGGATAAACATACATTGTTTTATGTATAACAACTGGGAATAAATCACCTTTATTGACATACTATTACTGTCATGAATGCCACATGCCATCATTGTTGACTATTCACACTGTGTTCTGAAAACACGAGTTAATCCTTTACCCTACCTCCTTTTTTGCTTACCATCTTATATATTGTACACTGCAAAGATGTGTGGGATCCAGATCTACGGACTGGATCCAGAATTATTACTACTACTATTACTACTATTGCGAACGTACAAGCTAAAGTCACAAGTGGGCAAAACCATAACCATGATGAATTGCAGGGGAGGTAAAATGAATGTCAGTGTGTGCATGCAGGGAGAATACTTTATTGTTGCATTTTTCACACAGATACTGACCAGTGTTACTGTTACACTGGTATTAGACACACACACACGTATATATATATATATATATATATATATATATATATATATACACATATATATATAGATATAGACAGTGGTCGAAGTGGGAAATTAAAAGTGGTGGTATGGGCATTTAGAAGTGGGGGTATGGAAACACAGAATATAATAGAAGTCAATGGAGATTTGAAGNTTTTCTATTATATCAATTGTAGAAGTGCCGGTATGGCATACCCCCGTATACACCCCCACTTCGAGCCCTGGATATAGATATATATGATGTCCTTCTGAATATAGCATGTATAAATTTAAACAAACAAGCTTCTGGACACTTAAGTACGAAGCAGATCAGTGCATAAAGTTTTATGTATGCTCCCCCTTTCCCCCCTCCCTGGCTTCTTTAGCAATGTCTATCTACAGTGCAGGGATCAGCAATGAACTGAAGTACTAGTAACAGCTGCATGTGCATATGTTACTAGTGACGTCATTGATTTGAATTATGTATACTATTCACCATAGTTAAATTTGGATCTATAAACTATGATCATTTTTAAATGAAGGATTTATATGTCAACCCATGGCTGTACGAAGATACCATAGGCAAGAGTTTAGCATATAGACTGATTGATGTGTGTAGTCAGAGAGAGGTGTGGTCAATTAGTTTACACAAACATATTTCCTGTGTCTTTGTATACCCCTATAACCCCTGCTTCTCCTTGGCCTAAATTTACTAATCAGAGATTGCAGGGAGAAAAGTTGGGATGTTGCCCATAGCAACCAATCAGATTCAAGCTCACATTTTCCAGTATGTAAAATGTAACTGAGTTTGAATCTGATTGGTTGCTATGGGCAACATCACCACTTTTCAACCTCACTGCAATCTTAGTAAATTTAGGCCTCTGTCTCAGCTGCAGGGAACCCTCATAGCTCGGCCAGGCCTTTAGCATGTCCCTAGGTCAGTATGATTACATGTAATTATTAATCTTCTAAAGTCAAGAGAAGCTCTTAAGATCTGTTTGTTCATAAACAATAAGTAGGCAGCCATGGATTGATTTCCTGAAAAGATATCCCCATACTATTATTTATATTTAATTATACACTACTACTACTAGAGTAAATATACTACTCTAGTAGTATGGCTTTGGCAATCCAAATAATGGGCACTAGAAGAGGAAATCACAGATTAACGAAAGGACAAAGAGCATATATCTCAATTTTACTTTCTAATATAGAATCACATTCTTTACACATATATTCACATAAGAAAATATAAAACAATATGGCAGGACTCAAAGACTTGTACAATAAGGTTTATGTAAACAAATAAAATGCCTTAGAACTCTGAGCATAGTTAACTGCCAAAACAATATTTTTTCCTATATAAGGTGAAAAAATGATTAAATCTATGAACAACAGAATAACAACATAGGACATGATCCTGACTGGAAAGCATATTGAATTTTATATATTAACAGGTTTTTATATAACGCNNTTGTATTAGATATCCCATTACAATTGAACAAGGGTAGTAACAGACAGAATGGCCTATATTTACTAAGCAGGGAAATTGAAGAGTGGGGATTCAGATTCAAGCTCACAGTCTCCAGTATGTAAAATGAAACTGAGAGCTTGAATCTGATTGGTTGCCATGGGTAACCAATCTAGTACATATAGGCCAATAAGTGGTAAGGCGGCCCTGACCGCAAGCTTACACTCTACTGTATGGTATAGTGTATTCCTGCCCTCTGATGCATATTCACAGAATAATGTAACAGCAAATGACATAAATCCAGAGCGATAATCAATAAGATAACATTAACTATTCACTGAATTACTTTACAAAGCCAAATTCTTCCATTATGCTACGGTAATAGTAATGCTAATTTTGAACCTACTGAAAATCCACATCAAGGCTTGCTATACACTAAACTATCACCTGAGCCAGGGGCGTAACTAGAATTTGAGGGCCCCATAGCAAAATTTGTCAAGAGCCCCATACCCCAA
>JABWIB010000418.1:70553-84722 GCA_016617825.1 Platyplectrum ornatum
TATATATATATATATATATATATATATATATATATATATATACATACATATATATATCTATATATATATATGTGTGGTGTCTATACTGTGGCAGTGTGAATTAGCTGCATCCTGACAGACAATCCCTTTGTGCAGGGCAGCTTTGCAGCATTCATTCAGTGAGAACATGTGTTTATGGCAGGCTTCTCCAGTTACAGGAGTATGTGTAATGTGTGTCCACACAACGCTCTCTCTAGCCTCCCCCACTCTAGCTAGTGAAAGAGCTGGCCAATCAGAAGGCTGGGTTGCACAAATGCTCGCCTCTGATTGGCCGCACAAGAAAGGGCATTGGGAACAAAGAGAAGTCCTATCAGGTAGAGCCCCTTGTGTGTCAGTGCTGCTCCTCAGCTGCTGATCACTAAGTGTATACACAATGTACACCATGAAACAGTCACATGTGTAGAAAAGCCACTCGGCAGCAGCGTAACACATTGCTGCCATTACAAGCAAAGGTCATCTTGATGTGTGCCACGCCGTGTCAAGTGAACTCTATTCTGAACTCTAAAGACCTAAGAAGCTGTGTGTGTTAGATGACACTGATGTCAGCAATGAACAGGGTGAGTGTGCAGCTCCTCGCAGACACATTCGCAGGGTGTTTCATGTAGGCTGCCCTGGGCTGAGCCACTGATCTAGCCCTGTGTAATATAGTGCATTGAGAGCAGGCTTAGATCTGCTGTAACATGCCATGTGTATAGTAGCTGCCTATGCCTGACACACATGTGGCACATCCTGCCAGGGGTAAAGGCTGATCATTGTGTTGCTGTCGCCTGTCACCCATGTTGTGCCCTCATGTCGCGACAAGCAGTTGAGCTCTTGATCATCTCACGTGATGGAGAAGGCTGAGCAGCCCCTTCTCCCCCTCCCCTCCTCTCTGTCTCTCTCTCCTTGCTAAACTTCCAATCCATCAACAATTCATTACAGCTTTGTAACTGGGAATGTCAGCTCATTAGAATCACTGAGAGCATGCACTGAGATCAAACACAAATCTACAGAATCATCCAGGAAAAACTGCCTCTGCTGATGACCTGATTGTAAATGAGAGCTCCACAGGCACATCTTCCTTCCCATAGCATTGCACTGTACTGGTCAGAATGGCCACTCACTGTACTTGCATGCACACACACAGTTAAATCCCTCAATGACTTGCTGAAGCAGCACAAACACATGACAGTGTGCAGAGGATGAGGGGGACATCCACAATCACACTTAGAAATATTTTGCTAATAGCTTTATCAGATGTGAGACCCATCAGGGCTGCGACCAGTGCCCCCTCCTCCTCCTCCCAGTTTCTTCATGTAGTGGAGGGGGGGGGGGAGGGTGTGGGAAATGCCATTTCCTGAGTAAGCTGAATCCAGACCACAGTTTCAGTCCCTCTCTCTTCCCTCTCTCTCCCTCTCTCTCTTTCTTCACCCCCTCTCTCTCCCTTTCACTAATTTATCTCCATGTTAGCACATTCTGTCTTGTTACAAGCGGACGCCTGTAGGTTTGTTCATAGGGATCATTACTTAACTGATCAGGATGGCTGTGAAATCTATGGTTAAAGGAAAGACGTGATTGAAGTAGTGGCAATGAAATAAAACCTACCATTTCCCACCCCCCATGCTATTTTTTTTTGGAAATTTGGAAACAATTGCTGCTGGTGTTTTTGTCTACAGTGTGAATCCCAGATGTAAATCTGAAAGGAGGAAACATTATCCAGAAGCGGAAAAAAGTGGATTGTGTTGGTTTGGTTTTTTTTTTCTCTCTCTTGGTATCAGGAATACTGTAAATGACATTCTTATCTTCTGCTCTGGATATATGACTTGCGTTCTCCTTGATCATTCGTGGTTTTTAAGTAAAATGAGGAATGGAGCTGAGGCTGATTGTATGGGTTGTCGGATGCTATCTTGGTGGCCTTATTAAATAAAAAAAAACAAAAAACAAAAGACATAATGTCAAAGCGGGAGTAAATAAGGTAAGTGATTTGTCTCTATTTGTTCCCATCACTCTGATGTTTGTCCCTTTAACTCATCTTTGTCAAACACTGCCTCATTTGCGGTCGCCCAGGCCACCTTGGTGCAGATCACTTAAAGTGTATGTCTTAATCAGTTTCCTGTGCAGTCAGTAATACTATATTTAACACACTTAGCAATTCTCTACTGCCTGATCACACAGCAATTTGCCTTCTCCCCTCATACCAGTTGTTATGTATTCAGGAAAGATAACATAGCAATTAAGTTGATACATTAGCTGCTACTTCAGGTTATGATCCATTGGTGGGCTTAATTATTTATTTATTATTTTTAATATTCTTAGAAGTAGAAATATTGTTACATGAACTTGTAATGTAAAAAAAAAAATACATGTAAGGACTGTGTCAGGCTGTATTATTTAAGTGGTTGTATAATCCTGATAATCTCCCCTCCCCCACAGGAGGTGTAATTCAACTTAAGTCACGTTTTGGACTGTTATTTGGAATACCTAGGACCAAAGACTTCCTGGGATTCGGTTGGATTTTTTTTTTTCCTTTTAAGAGAAATTGGGACAATACCCCACAGAAGTAAACGAATGTCCACTTTTCTCCAAAAACAAGTTCATGGGAATGTAATACCACCTATTTCATCTTCAGGATGTCAGTGAGCACTTCGACAATAGGGAAAGGTGTGGATTCAAGTGCGGTTGATGCCTACGACAGTGGTGATGACTGGGAAATTGGTGTGGGAAATTTGATAATTGATTTGGATGCTGATTTGGAGAAGGACAGACAGAAATTTGAGATGAGCAACCCGACTAACAGCAACTGTGCTTCCAAGGACAGTGGACATTGCTTGGCATCCAGTGGACCAGTTAACTCTACCTCTAGATTAGCTGACAGCCTCAAATTTGCTTCTGTTCAGCAGCCATCTGGCCCCCAAGGGAACAGCCACAAAGAGACTAGCAAATCAAAAGTGAAAAGGAGTAAAACTTCTAAGGATGTTAATAAGTCATTGCCTTCTGCAGCTTTGTATGGGATTCCTGAGATTAGCAGTGGCACTGGCAAGAGACAGCAGGAGACGGGACGTCTTGGGGAGGTCGCATCTTCTGTTGGCATGAGTGCATCCCTGGGCCACAACACTAATGGAGTTGGCCTAACTGCAAATACTACTTGTGGAAAAAATGTCAAAGAGGAAAGAACTGGAAGCAAAAGCCAAAGCACCAGGGGCTCCAAGAGGGATAAGGATTCTGGAAAATCTAGAAAGGACAACGGGAACAAATTGTATGACCTTGGGCATTCCAACACTGGGGTGAATAACCAAGCCGTTGTGCATTTGTATGGATTTGGAAGTGGAAAGGCCCCTGGGAATGGCAGCCCTTTTCACTGTGGCAATAGCCTTGTAGGGGAGTTGGCTAAGAGTGCCGTTGATTCAGGGATTATGGGGAGCTCTGTGTTGGCCAGGAAAGAAGATGAAGAAGAAGAAAACCACAGGCGAAGCAAAAAGTTGAAAACAGAAAAGGTAAAAACCTGTACAATGTTGTTGTTGTTTAAGCTTTTATTCTTATTATTATATTTTTGCAATGTTATGATTCATTATAGTTACATTGAACAGTATAGCATGCTAACATTCCTAAGCTGCAGGACATGTGCTATGGGGGGAATATTTGGGCTTTTATGTCTGTCTTTGCTGTTCTTTATTTGGCTGTGATGTCTGTTTTTCCCCATAAACTCTCCATATCTGAATGTTTTTCAAGCAGGTTTTCACCCTCTAACTTGTGTCTACAAATGATCTCATACTTATTTACATTTTATTTAACAAGTCGCTACCCCCCTCCCTGTCTATGCATTGTTTCCTATGTTTATCTGGTGTTAATGTAGCTACTATATCCCCCCCCTCCCCCATAATCCTTATTGCCTGTAGCAGCCAGTCCTATTTGCACAACAGGCTAGAGTATAAACAACCAGTGAGAGATGACATGGTTACAATAATCTTCTGTGTTTGCCCATGGGGTGGGGGATGTGCAGTGTATCTTGCACTGGGAAGAGAAATGTCTTTTTACTTTATCTTTTTTTTGTCTGAGGGTGTAACTAGAGAGCTATTTCCAGAAATGCAAGACAGCACTGTTCCAGTCACTCCTTTGATTTCAACCAGTCTGTCTTGAACTGTGTGAATGCTAAGTAGCTTGAAAGCACATGAGCAAATCAAATGTTAAGACTGGTTATAGAGAATGGCTATTCTTGCTGCTCATTGAGGCGAGTTATTTACTAGCAGTTATCCAGAGGGCGGAANGTTTCTCTGGGGAACTAGTGCTTTTGTTGATTGATAATTAAGGGTCAAACGCATTCTACAGGCTGAAACCTTATGTGTGAGATGGTCCCCCCCCTTCCCCCTATTCTCTCCTCCATGAATTAAATTCTGTGGCTATTGATGCATTCTGTATCCATTGTTCTAATCAATTGTCTTAACCTCTCTGCCCACAAAAAAAAACTGCTAATTAGCAACACTTTAATCCGAATGACTTTTATTTAATGACATGTAAAANTTTGGGAATGTCATTGTATAAATAAGAAAAAAAAATGACGTGGTTTTAATAGCTCTTTTTTTTTTTAATTGATACCAGTAATTGTGTCTATTTCTGTTAATATTTAACCTCCTGCTTTCTATACTTGAAATGTGACTCTCAAAGGTTATGTCATGTCCTCTCTTGTTGTATTAACAAATAGCGCATTAAGTGTGTCAGTGCTTGTAGGGAGATTGAGAAAGATAATTAGATTTTACAGCAGCAATCTATGTGCGGAATACATTTGTAGGCTTTTGTTTATGCTTTAGCTCTTTTACCGTAGGTATTTTGTCTGTCAATAATCTTTAATGTGCAGGTTCTTAATCAGCCTTAACAGTCCAGATAAATTGCCCTAATCCAGTGATTATAATGGCCCTGGNTAAGGAGTGAGGTCTTTGCGATTGGATTTAGTGGCTTCCTGGAATGTGGGAGGCTCTGCCCTTTTATATCCCCTTTAGCCTTTTAATCTTCCAGCCAAATGTTCACAATCAACAATTTTGTTTAGCTGGCAATCTGTACATTTCAGTATGTGAAAAGCTGCTGTCATGGCAACACAGATTAGCATGCTGTGGTCTCCCGGCTTCTCCTAATAATTCCTCTCACAATGCTCCTTCACAGATGAAATGTGTGCGAGAATCATATTTTTATCCATTGTTGTGTTTTTATGGCTCCGGCTATTAACTCAACAGTCGATTCAATTACCAAGCAATCTCGTTTTGCCATTGAAAGGCTACCATTATTATTATTATTTTTATATTTCTATCAAGATGTTTTGAGACAAGGGGGGGGGGCAGTCCACCCCACTTCTCCTCCTCCCCCCCCTTCCCAGCCTTAAGCAAATATTTCCTTTAAACTAGTCAGATTCCTGTGATCTCTTATCTTGTCCATCAGACTCTCATAATAATTAGGAGTTGGCCAACCAAGTACAATGTAATAGCTATCTAGACAAGGCATAGATAAACATGTTTTTTTTTAACTACCCATAATTGAATGTAAGAATACATTTGATAAACATTTTTTTTTTTGTTGTGTCCATTTTGTTAAACGGCAGCATAGCAAATAGTAAGCAGATGTCATTTAAACCTTTTGTCATGNGCAAACTGTACTGCTCGCAGTGATTAAGATAATGTGTAAGCGAAAATGCTCTCGTGACAGTCTCAATAAAGAGGTCAAAAAGAAGCATTTACTGCTTGGAAATTGCCTCTTCTCTGCGAGAATATTCTGTTTCCGCCTTAAGTTATATTCCTAGTGAGCTGAATACAAACCTAGGTTTTCACATGTATTTTTATTTAACCTGTGAGCTAATGCAAAATGTATAGATCCATATATGAAATCCTATCGAATGATTTAGAGAAAAAAAAGAAACCACAATTAAGGAGACTTCGACTACCTCTAAGGCTACAATTTGACAAAACTGCCTGCTTCCTGTTTTGCAAAGTGTGCATAGGAACACTGAATGGTACATGCATTTAGACACTGACAAATGTCATTGCGTTTCTGAGAAATGAAGCAATAATGACAGTTTGCAGTTTCAATGTACAATAAACCATTGAATGTCCCCACCCTTTCTTACNTACACGCAACTTGTTTGTTTAGTCTTGTTTTTTATGTATATCTGATTCACCAAATCAATGTTTGTNAAGCATTGGGTTGCAAAGTTCACTAGGTAATATTATATATTAAACCGTCATGGTGAATTGACTTTTCTTCCAGTGCTTTATTACTTAATATAAACAAGGTGCATGGCTGTTATGCAATATCCTACTAGCATTTTTATTGTTATTATAAAAAAAACCNGAGGAGCTGGCCATATATTAGTGGCAGGCTTAGGTCATTTTGTCCAGCCTAATAAATGATTGCTTTAGCCATCTAATTATTTGACGTTTCTAGAGTGTCAAACTCCAGCTTAATTAATGAGTTGATGGTCTTTATTGTGGCCTGTCTTAAATTCCATGCACATAAGGTGTAGTTTATTCAGACTAAAGCAATGGGTCAGAAAGGTCAGTGACTATAATTGAAATACAAAGTCCATTGAGGCTTCACAGCTGCTAGTTCTTAAATCTACATNAGGGATTTAGCAGTTAAATGCACTGCTAAATATGGGTGTCTAACAATGAGGCCAGCTCAAGCTCTTAGTGGGTTATNTCATTCTGATCGTATTGAATACTTAGATGGGAGCTTGGTACATGACTTAGCTGATCAAAGATATTCTCATAAAAAATACTCCTTTGTCCCAGAATTCCTCACTTCATTTCGAGTCATGGCTATACAGCATGTCCGAGACATTTTTCGAGTGTCTGTCTAAACAGTNAAGACATTAAGGGCGAGGTTTGAGTAATCCTATGTCTGTTTGCGTTGAGATTGTTCCCCCTCTTAAAAATGCTAATTAACAACAAACAAAAATCTTAAAAAAAAAAAATCACAAAATTGTAAAAGCAATGACACAATTACTCCTCTGGAAATCTTGTGTATATCGTTTTAAACAAATCTTTTCACACCCTCATGGCCATTGTAATATTTAAGCATTGAGTGAAATTGGTAAATGCATGTACTTTCAATCAGGGTTCCAGAATTTCCAAGAGACTCCCAAATATTGGTTGATTCNCCTGGTATCCGGGTGAGTCGTCAAATCTCTCAGTACAATGACTGAGGCAGTGATTTCATGTCAATTACTACTTCAATTATTGCTATGATGGGCAAATCTTGATGCCTTAAGCCCCTCCCGTCCATAGCAAATGAATGCCATTTACTTTTGGGGCGGGGCTTTTGTTTGATTTTGCATAAATCGCGCCCTCTAGCCAAGCTCCATGCTGTCGGCGTTTGGTTTCTCCCATAAGTGAGAAATTAAAATCCGTCAATCCTTTTTTCAATGTTTCTTAATAAGGATCTTCCCTTCTCGTTACTAGGAAGTGGTGAAATACACTTATCAATAGGTTGTTAGCTGTTATATTATTAAATAAGTNTATACGACTACCTCGCTTATTGATAGCTACATGTCTTCTCCTACATAAAACCCATCTGCTCCTAATTTTCAAGGCAGGGATATAAACCACACACATTTTTATGATGTCCTAGCTTCTTTTGTGATCTTTATATATTTCTACTTATNTTACGGAAAAGGGACCACATCAGTGAGTGAGAATTGGACAACTTCCCATTCCATTGATTTCTAAATAGCATAATCTGTTTGGCAAAAATGGCACGAAGCATGTGGTATATGTTTTGTCAACTTCTCAATTGCAAAATTAATGTTTTAGATTTGTGGTCTGGTAAGCGGCAAATCACCTAATAAAATGTTTAAGTCTACACACTTCCCCCTGTTGAGGTTGTTTTTTTTTTTTTTTCTCTTTCTGCAGACTTAAATTTTAGTCATTCATCCATTACAACTGTGACCTGCGCGCATACAAGCCCTGAAAAGGAAAACATCATCTGGCCTTTGTTTGAGGTCTTTTATTGAGGCTAATGACTGGTCTTGTGCCACCCTGAGA
The DNA here is from genome assembly GCA_016617825.1 of Platyplectrum ornatum. Lineage (NCBI taxonomy): Eukaryota > Metazoa > Chordata > Amphibia > Anura > Limnodynastidae > Platyplectrum > Platyplectrum ornatum. The sequence goes on from JABWIB010000418.1 coordinate 78,596, forward strand.
TAAATGACATTATCTTTGAGTGGTCTGACAGGCAACAGACATGTTAATGGTGAAGCTGCAGGGAGGGTTTGTCATAGCTATAACAAAAGGGAAAACACAGATCTTTTGACATAGCTATTATAGGGAATCTGTTTTTGGTTTTTATTAATGGAAATACATAGAGCTGATCTGAGGTGTAGATGTGTTTATACAACAACTGTTTGCCCCTATTAATGCAGAGCAGCACATGATCTTTTGTTCATTGATTTAGCAAAGTCTATTGTATTGTATCAGTTGTGTTAATTATTTTCCTTCATTTTAGTGTGGTTAGTCATTTTTCTTTTAGTTTCTTGTGTTGTTACAATGTATTTTCTAATTACTAGGCTTTTATACAACATTGCTTTTCTAATGCTAATCTAGTATTAGCATATCATTCTGTGTTGAAAATTATTCACAATGTAACACTTAATTTACAACTCCCCCCCCCCACACACACACAAACAGACACACCCCCACTTTCCTAGTACATGCTACTGAATGTCTGCTTGAATCTGGTTGGTTGCTATTGGCAACATCTCCACTCTTCCTTTCCTGCAACGTCGTACACTTCGCCCTACAAGCGTGCTGAGTTTTGAGAGTGAAGGTAAACTATCTGAGCACATGTAACCNGGTAACACCAGGGAAAGAACTGTGCACACATACATTACATGTGGTTAAAAATAGGTGGTGTCACATTTTTGGCTTTGAACTGTGGTTGATGGAAGTTCACAGAAGTGGCAGTTTTGGTTCCGTTTCGGCTGAACAAACCAGGTTGGCCAACATAATTAACAAATGGCTTGTCTGCATTAGAATTGTAGCTAGCGAGTGACCTGCGCCAACATGGGTCCTAAAGAGTTTGTATAACTGCATTGAATGGCTGCTGCAGAAACGATGAATGTAAGCTCTAATTTGTGTTTGGATGTTCAGTGAAGTGTGTGGTTTTTTTCATTATGGGAACACAGAGCACATTCCACTGTTGGTTAGTTGATCTGTCTTGCTATGCAGAAACTTCCACCTCCAGCAGTGTAATGTACATTCCTCTATTGTTAGTGATTTAGGGGATAAAGGGTTGATTGCACCTCCGTTCTCACTTAACAGTCATTGTGATTGAAATGCTGTGTGTTCCATTTCAATACATGGGTAAAATTCTATTAAAGTAAAAACACTTCAGCTGAATAATAAATGTATATATATAATGTGTGCGCCTATATCTATAATCTCTAACAGAATCCATTTGCCTAAACCATCCACTGGGCTTTTGTTGTGTTTAGGTCTTGCACCATTCATTCCACACTTTTTGGCCACACTACACATAGTTAGTTTTGGAAAATCTATTGTGCCATGAACATTGATAGCTAGATTTGCTAAACTCTGGAAAAGTGCAGACGTTGCCCTTAGCAACCAATGAGACTGTAGCTCTTGCATTCCAATGACATACTATATCATGTCATCTAGAATCTGATTGGCAACATCTCAATTACTCCTTTTCTGCAGCTTAGTAAATGTAGTGTATCAGACCGCACGTCCATCTTGTATAGTCCTGTATATTAATAAAGGGTTATAATAAAATATAGAAGTGCCTATAGATGAGCNGTTGTCTCTTCTTTAGGAAATAGATTGGGTCCTGTTTTTCAGACAGTGTTCTAATTAGTGCATTCATTGTCTGGCCATTGTACATTTGTTTTGATTGACATCCGTGATCTACATTGATTTAGGGGTTTTCTCACTATGTGGTCGGCTGATCCCAAAGTATATGGCCACCAAAGCCAGATGTATCATCCATTGTAGGACCAACAATGACTAATTCAGGCTTGTAAAGCCTGCTAGTTATGTCAGCTAATGGTGTTCCTATTAAAATACAAAACATTTCTTCTTTTAAAGAAAAAATAAATTTATAGCAGCAAACCAATTTATTTTAATATAGTAGAGGTAACTGTGGAAACTAACGTCTACTTTCCAGCTTTGTATCTGAAGTGGAATATTTTTTTTTTTATGAACATCATGTATAGCACGATGTACTGAACACTTAAACCTTAAACCTTTCATAATGATCTCCAGGTCTCTTTCTGAAAAATGTCCTTTCAACCATCAAATCGCTTCCTAAAAGCAAATCATTTGAAAACTCTTTGAAACCGCTTCCTCTCCAAGCCTAAAGTTACAGATATAATACTGATGTGAACAAAAAGGGAGAGGCACTTATTAAAATATTAGGTTTGCTCTGTGAAGGCTGTTCAGTAAATATCATGACATTTTCCAGTTTCATGCTAGAACTGTGGAAGTGCATTATGAGATCATTTCAGCAGTGACTAAGAACCATGACCCCTTGTCCCCGGTGAGGACATGTATGGCGCATGAAGTAAACCTTTCAAAGGGTTAAGTAAGTGCAGGTTTCTATTTAGCAACCTGTAGTTTCANTTTTCAAAATACACAGCCAGACCAAATTAATTATTTTTGGATTTCCTCTTACCTCTTTGGCTGGGTAATTTTGGATGGCTCATGTTAAAAAGCAATAATGATGTTTGAATTGGAATGGTTTGGTCTTTCATTTCTCATTCTTCATACAGAGCTGTTTGTGTGTGTGGTTCACCACACTACATGGATAATGCTATCAAATCTGGTCTTTATTATAGGCTTAGAACTGCAATGTAGGAGCACTTTTCTTGTTGTGTGTTCTGCCTGGGATTCATTTTCGTGCCAGCTCCTATCTGTGATGTAAATAAAACGGACACTTAAAATGTTGCTGCCTTTCAAAGGATTACAATTACAAGCCATGAAGAACATTTAAATGTTATTTGAAACTGTACTGGATGGTTGTGTCGTTCATGTCTTTCCTCCTATATAAATCTAGGGCTGGATTTAGAGACCAGTCTGCCTTAAACAATGATGAACCACCCCACCCCTTGACATGTGTCCACATAGCTGTTCTGGAAGATGGGTCTCATGTCTGATCTCAAAGCAAGAAGTTCTACCAATGTGTTTTGTCAGAGAACCTCTGTCGCCCTGGAATGTGGACGTGTGAGGTGGTTTTTCTGATGCTCAGATCCCTATATAGGGGACATACTTAATGATTATATTATATCCACTCCTGTAAAAGCCTATCTCCAGGTTTGGTCATCAAATATATATAAAAATGTTTATGTCCATACATTATATAGACACAGATTTTACTTATTTTGTTCTTTTCCTGAACACTAATATTTTTTATCCACATAGTATGATATATGTAAAGTATCTTTCAATATGTAGGTGATTAGTCCATACCCTCCAACTATATCTATGTAGCTAGTACAGTATTGGCTAAAAAAGGGCTGCGCTCACTATACTGGGAATGGCAAGCCCTGTCCTTTTGTGGACATGCCCAAGTATACGGATTTGTATTAATTAATTAACTAATGTGTGTTAGAGGGTTNCTAGCCTTTGAGTAGACTCCTCACCATGGCTCAAGCTTGTGTTTATTTATATTGTATTCTAGAAAGCCAATTTTAATGTTTTGCAGTGTACATTTTCTTTCCCGTTATGTCCCCCTTAACACACACAATGTAGATCTTTTTATATAACCCTGCCTTCATTATTTTGTNACCTGCCTTTTTTCTTTTCCCTGGCTTATCTTTTACACAGCATTACATGAAACTGTGTTTTCCTAACATGCAGGTCAGAGTCTTCTCTGGAGCTTTGTCCCTGCTTTTTTTTATGAGCGAGAAGTCATTGTTTCCTAGTCGTATGCTGTTATTGCTTAGATGTGACTGACAGAACTGCATGCATTACAGTAAAGCATATTCATTTTCATCTAGTACCCGTTTATTGCCTTGAGCACTGTAAATCTGTCAGCTCTTCACAATACTTTCACCTCTTTCTTCATTTGCTCCAGTTCCTAGTTTGACAACATTCCCCCGAGGCAGAATCCTAATCTGCTTCCAATTAGTTGCAAAATGTGACTGAAATCTCCACATTCTAACTGCACTTTGTTACTTTCAGGCACACCAGCACACACAATATATAGATTTCCTCAGACTTTTTCTTGGATTTCGTTATTTATCTGGAATTATTCAACTTTCCCTTAAAACGCCTAATATGCTGTTTAAGGCAGAACATGTTTTTCATAGCTGTTGTTGACAAGACATTAAAAGGCTTTTGTACTGAGAAAGCCTTTATCAGTAACATTATTAAACTGTGTAATCAATTCATAATTCCAGTAAATAAATCATTGTTCAGTATGTTTTAATCTCCAGCATTCTTACCAGCTCGAGCTGGGGTCGTTTTGATTTATTGATTTAGTCAATTGAATGCATCACATCTGACCTTTACCAGGAGGTAACCTGATAACTCTTGTTGAGTGTCACTTTAATTTATGATCTTTTTAAGTATTACATAAAATATGTTTTAATGCATTTAAAGGGACTACACCAATTTTTTTTTTAGCTTTTCAATTGAACGTCAATGCTGTGGCTCCATGAATGCAAAGGGGCCTACGTTTCTTTATTTTGTCAATGTTATTAAAAATAATATCATTATTAATGAATACTATAGGATTGCAATTTATTTTATAAAAAAGCTTCTTTAAATATTGACACNTTGGCTGCTTGTCCACTCAGAACAATAATTTACTACGACCCCTAGCAATGGGAAGAAAGGTTTGGAAGGAATGTGCTCCTTGTGTGTTATACAACCTTGGAGGAATGGCCAGGAAATCTATTCTAAGTTCTAGCCATGGTTTCTCATAATCCCTTCCATTTATTCAGGCTGAAAAGCTTAATACTATTAGTGGACAGGTAGAGCGTTAATACCTGCTGGAGTATGTTCCTGGTTGGAGGTAAATAGATTAAAGGCAGGTGTTTTTCTGTTTTTTGTTTACTACTTTATTTTTCAAGCTAAGCTCCACAGGTATTAAGAGGATTTGTCCAAGGCCTAAAATCTCCTGTTACAACTGGTTGGAGAGCAACCATTAGTTAAGAAAGCGAAAGAATATGGAAGGTCTACCGGTGAGTGCATTAACCAGATCCTAGGTATTAAGCATGCATACCTCCCAACATTTAGTGGGACCTGCCTCGGCTCCACCTAAGTCCCGCACCCTTTGTCGTGGTGATCGGAGCAAAAATGATTTTTTATAAAAAAAAAAAAGAAAACTTCAATGAAGCAGGACTGTCCAGCTGAAATCGGAAGAGTTGGGCGGTATGACAGAGAAGGAGCACAATACTTTGTTTTCTGCCAGTGGTGCTGAGCTTTAAGGGTGGCATGTAATGTATGAGAAGTCCTATTTATTTTTTATGTAGAAATTGTATAAGGGATTATTTAGTACATCTAAAACACCCACATTGTGCATGATCAGCTCTGTGCAGCGTATTAAGTGGCTGCAGCGGGGTGAAGTGTTTTTGTGCTTATGTATGTTTTTAGATGGAATGAAGCAGCTGCTGCTAAACATTTTCAGACATACATTCTGTGGTTGAGCTCAGCAGTGTAAGATTAACCTGACTGATGACGGTGGAAAAAACACACATACACAGAGCTTGACAGGTAATGAATCATTAGCCCATTGGATTATGAAAGCATTNAGGTATCTCTCTAGAAGAGCAATTAGCTCACTGAGCACTTCATACAGTTGCTGACAATAAAGTAAGAGATTTCTTTTTCTAACTTTTTAAGTTTGCATTGCTACAAAATATGTTTTAAAACAGAAACACAGTCCTTGTTTTTAAAATCTTGTTTTAAGGATCAACATTTTATCTACGTCTTATCGGAAAAAATTACCATCTGTGCATAAAACTAGTCAACCAATAGTCTTCGTTGGGGTGCAATAAACCATGGCGACCAGAGATTTGGACCGGGCTTACGGAGTGATGCTGGAAAGGTATTCACTGGCAAAAGGTCCTGAAACATGACGCTGCTCTTCCCGGCTGCCTCTGGCCTGATGACACTGTTGGGAACAGGAGCTCCATGGTGGCCATTTAAGCATCTGGGGGTGGCAGCTGCTGGTCTCATCTCCAGTCATTATGACTAAAAAGAGAAAACCAAGAAGACTGTATGAAAGACAGTCAATTAACCTGGGATCTATATATATATATATATATATATATATATATATATATATATATATATATATATATATATATAT